>KN886470.1:59886-75318 GCA_000934455.1 Apostichopus parvimensis
GAATGAAAATAATAAAGATGGTTCCTGTTTATACAGGATACACAGTAGTAATAAAATGAACAGAACCGCCATTTCACTATCAACACAGTTATGGTTGATCTACTGTACCAGTTGCCAACACATTTCACATACCTATCGTTGCATGAAGGAACATTAGCGTTATCTACTTACAGTATAGTATAACTCCAACACGCCTTGCTTCAATAATGATTGTAACATTAATCCAATACATTGAACAATACTTTGGGAATGTGTATATTTAGAATTATATGTTACAATGTAAACACAAGTGGCGGTCAATCCCACTTTCAATTTTGGCGTCGGTCTTTTATTTTGTTGTTGTTGTTGTTCGTTTTGCTCTTCTGTTAAATACAACCATGGTAATGACCGTCAATGCACTTAATTGAAACACTTCATGTTGAATATATGGTTCAACAAAGGTTTCATGCTTTCTTTTTAAATTACGTTTCAGTTTCAAAAAAACAAAATAGAAAAGATTAAAATCGGAGATGTTTTTTAAAATTCATTTGACTAAAATCGGTGTGATTTAAATCGACCAACACTGTTCCAAACATTTCCTACTTCGGGATAATGAGTATAATTTACAATGACATGCTCCATTAGAGCGCGTCGATCTCACAATGTAGAAATAATACTAATATAATAAGAATAATATTTCTACATGAAGTTGCTAGTAACCTAACAAGTAAAGAGACACTTGCAATCAGTCAAATGGAATATGATTTTGTACCAAATACACTGCAGTCTGCATTTTGTATAATCCCTTGAAGCATACTTGTCATACAGTACAAGGGTCGGAAGCATACCTTTAGTACTAGAAGTACAATTACAACACAGAGTACAAGTGCAAGTGACCCTCTTTTTTCCATAATTCGCGAATATGTTCATTTAAAAAGGGGCAAAAACATCTTACCGGTTACTTGGAAACTACAGTCAAAGATCTTACCGATAACAACCACGTCCCCAGAGGGTAAATCCAGACGGACATCTCCTGTGCGAACCTGGACGTTTAAGGAAAGTCCTCCAATGAGCATTAACCATTGCCAGGCTGAGGAACAAGAACAGAATTGTTACTCTGATCTTCATTTTCGGTGATGCGAAAGTCTCTAAGTTGTATAAGAAATCAGTTTCTATTCAAAGCTGCCTTTTTTGTTGGAGACAAACAACCAAATGATACTGTGTGTGCATGTCTTTTCTTTTATATGTTTTATTCCAGAGAAGAGAAAGAAGAATCGATCGAACTCTGAATATGAAACCACCAATAGGAAGATTGTAAATTAATGTTTACTCATATGACCGTAAACGGAGTAGGCAATATTTACACGATCAAAAATACGAGCGAGTGGTCTGAAGCCATCCCTTATAAACTTCGCGTCCATTTTAATTCATGGAGAATCTATAGACCACGCCCCGCTTAGTCGCTCTGTTTATAGAGAAGTATGTATTGGGAGAAAATTCAAGATCACTTATCTCTTTTAGGCTCAAACTAAGTAACAAAAAAATAAAAATAAATATAGAACAGAAAGATAAACGAGTTACTGAAACCATCACATTAAAACAAAGCAATAAAACAGAATGACATAATGGCTTACAATAGCTCTTTGGGAGCAAACAGTCAATTGCGCATGTTCTGTAACGTAGCCTACATATTACCGTTGTAGCTTGGTATGGTTTAGTGAAATATATGCATCATTGCAGAAAAGTCAGACTCAACCGAGTACATAATGCCTCCGTGCCTCCATGCATGCACCAACAGTCCCGTATATAAATGACAAACCAGGTTGATCTATTTTCTAGAATTCAAGATATCTTTAAATGTTTCAAGATATCTTTCATTAATTTAAAATATCATCCATTCAGTTTAATATATATGTCAGATTCTATGTAAAATGTCGAAATGTATCTGTACGTATTTTGTGTATAAGATCACACGGTTTCAGCAAATTACTTCAAAAGTCAGCTGGATGGGAAAGAACATTTGATTATCATACGATAATATTATTGACCGAAAGTTAAATATTATCAGATGGTAAATGAAAGTTTCCTAATCTCCCGACTGCTCCTCAATAGGACGGGAACTTATCAAACTAAGCCATGCACATGCACTTTCCATCGCGCGAAGTTTAATGAGTGGGGACTCAATCAAATTCTCGCTTTTTTTTCTCGCACAGACACATTTCCATACCAGCTTTCACGTAGAAGCCAAAGTGAGACGCTTCAGAACGTTACTTCATTAAAATTTGCAAGGAAAATATACTCTTTCGAACTACTTACTTTTCAAGAGCTATTTGTATCCACTTTATGAACTACTTACTTTCACATTGTTATGGAATTTATAACAATATCAACTCAAAAAGCTGCTATATAGCAAAATGTATGATATGTAACAAATAGTACCCTGCATGTTACATTAATACTATTGAAAACGTCGAGAAAAAAACTCCTACACACATGCTAAGAGCAAGAATCAGAATTCTAAGACACCGAAGCTAAAACGGTATATATATATATATGATCATTTCATTGAAGATGTTTTTCTACGTATATATATGTCATTCAAACTATATTTCGATTCAAGTTTCACTGAATCTGTTCATACTAGTTCCTATAATGCCCCTCATCCCATCTACCGCGCCCCTAAAAAGTACTTTACAGACCTTAAAGGCAACCCTCCCCAACCCCTTAATAATTTGCCATGCAGTGCAATTATGGATTGCAGTGGCGTGCACATGATTTCAAAGGATGTGTATTTTGGATTCGGGGTGGGGGGAAGGGGGGGGGGCTTATTCTTAATTTCGCCGACTGATTTACGTAGGGGCATGAACCTTTTGGAAGGGTCAGATGCTAATCAAGGGTTTTCTAAAGAAGGTTGTGTGTTCCTGAGATCTGTCAAATGGACTCCCACGTTGTGGTTTCTGGTGGTCCTCCTCCAGAGAAAGTTAAAGTTTATTAGTCAAACGATGCATTCTGGAGCCAATTTAGACTATAAATAAAGTCTATGGTTAGGTCTATGCTTTTTCATTTCCCCCGACTGACGATGGGGGTGAGTGCGGAACGGTGGGGTGACGAGAGGGAGATGATGGGGGAGGGGGTGTGGCCACCCATATATAACACCATTTCCAAGTCAAATATGGGCATGCAGACTTCACTTTATTTGTAAATAGAATTATGATACTTTTGGTCTTGGGTAAGGCATTTTAAAGGAGATCATAAACATACTGTTTAATATAGTAAATTAAACTAAATAATACATTCAAAACGCCATGTGTCAAGTTACACTAGCATCTTGGCCTTGTATCCAAACTAAATGTGCTAATTAATCAAAGTAAACACTTTTGCTTGCTTTTCTTAGAAAACATCTGTTGTATTATTTTCAAGTTTATGACCTTATATAGTTTATATTGATTGGTATACTCCAGTTTGTTGTCAATATTGGTCTGGTAAAAAGTTTAATAAGGCTTTATTTTATTCTTATATCCACACATGGTGCAATGTTACCCTAATAAAATATTCATGAGGTATATATTGTTCTTATTTCATGTTTGTTTTAGAGCAATCTATTCCTGAAAATTTGGCAAATTGGGCTGATTATTCCAATCATGTTTATTTAAAATATGTAATGTCAACGAGCTCATTTTTTAATTTGTGTTTCAAGTCAAAGTTTAAACCATTGTTTTGAATGACTAAATATTGATGCTGAATATAGTTTGGTTTCACTTGGAGGTTTCAATACTTTTTAGATTAAATTACTATGAGCGAATCATGTTCACATTTTCAACATTTTCTATCATCACAAGTGAAAGTGGATTGCCATTTAATGAGCTCTAAATATTTATATAAATTAAGAATTTTTCTCTTTAAATTTCATAACGGGTTACTGCCAGATATGTTTCATAATTTTTTCTCAATATGACAATAGATTTCATTCATATATACAACAATCGTTCTTATAATATGTTACAAACACCTACTGTATGTCCAGGACTTATATGTATTATTCTCAGGTAGGATGTTCTGGTGTCGCCCTCTAGATTTCACTAAGTGAAAACATTAGGAATAGCAAATCAATTTCATCTTATAAAATGCATCTTAAACATTACGGTATCTAGTCACGAATAATTTTCGTATAGTTCTGCCTTATTTCGAGCATCGTATTATTTTTCCTTTCCCAGTTCTGTTAAACTCATATGTGTGTTTTTTCAATTTGTTTTCTCGAGGTTTTCTTTTCTCTATATAAAATTTAATTTTCTTGTTCATACTTTGTAAGGCACCAGACTGGAAAAGCTTGTTTGTTTCTGGTCCCGCTGCCTTTTTGCTATATATAACTCTATATTAACAATTATATATCATTGTAATTTAATGGCAGAAATGAACGAGACGAAATCAAATGTGTTCATACATAAATTCTCCCGCCAGACAACAAAACTTATAGGCAACATTTCTACCTTCATTTTTATTTTGGAAATACATATCTATTATGAAATGTTTAATTAAAAAAAACACCTTATGCACTTTAACTTGTTTATCATTTTCATTAGTTACTAGTATTACTTTATTCCTATAAACATTATTCGTCGCTAATTGTACGCCTATACGATAGGTCGAATTCAAAATCAATGTAACTCACGTTTAAAACGCTATAGAACAGGGGTTCAATAACTGGGGTGCATGAACCCCAGGGGATGCGTGAGTCCATTCCAGTGGGTTTGTGAGACGTTTCTGAAAGTCAAAACTAGATTACTTTTTGTTGAATTAAAATCTGATATATCATAAAATTTAGTAATGTACAAAAGTCGCACCTATCGACAAACTCTTTTCGCGTTCCATACGCATATGTTGCCATAAAAGTACCGTACCGTGCATGTGATAAATAACTGAATTATTACTTTGGTGAAGTTGGTGTACGCATGACAGTACCTCGTGAAGATAAAGAGCTGATCTGATCTTGAAGTTTCCAAATAAATATTTGTTCATCTCTTGTTTTGTTTTTTCATTCTAATATTACACTATGAACTTAATCTTTTACGAAGCACTGTTTTGCTTATGATAGTATAATAATGACTCAGATCGTGTCTCGAAAAGTTGGGGGTTCGTGGACAACTCTGACATCCACACGGGATTCGTGGGGGGGGGGGGATAAAGTTAGGTAAACCCTGCTACAGAAGAATAACGGAAACGGGTAAAAACAAGAAGTACCGCCCATAACCTCGCCTACCTTTGTATTTGTGTCTGAACGTAATATATAGACCAACGTCCTATATACGAAAAGACGCGTTGCTGCGCGTTTCGATTGACAAATAATAGCCTAAGCTGTTACGTGATTAATCAGGTCTTCCCAGGGTACATACTGTCAACGTATCGTGTTTATTTGAGGATTTTATTTTGTTGTTCAAATCTCTTAAACCAACATTACGCTGCTCTTGTTTAAATAATTTAGGCTACCATCGGGTGTACAGCTTACATACAGTTATAGACCCTTCTAATGTGTACACAAAACTCTGTGTTGCTCACGTGGCTTGTTAATCTTGACCGAATGAGATGGTTCGTTGCGACACACCAATGTAAAGACCCTTGCAGACCCTCTTAACGTTCAAGCCATATATACATGCAACATGGCGTCTACTTCAGGATCAAATGCCTATACATTGGATAATGTTGTCTTCCGAATGTTTCTTACGTATGGAACTCTCCTCATATTCAAGATGCTTAGCTTAGCTTTCGTAACCGTCAGAAATCGGGTTAAATATGCGGTAAGGATCTTTTCATCTTCATTCTATAGGCATGAGTAATATAGGGTAGCGTATATAATAGGCCTATAATAACGTAGCCTAACTGCCACAGGTCCATTTGACGGTGAGTTTTCTTTATTAATTTCGAACACGTTTGTGATATAAAAGTGGGGATTCTTCAACAATATAACATTTGCAGGAAAACTGATACCTTCGAAGGTTTGAAGGAGGGACGGGGAGGGGTGGGGGGGGGGGTAATGAGGAAGGAGGTGGTCATTCATATGGCAGAACAGCGAATAAAAATGTGTGTTAAAATAATCTAATAAGCAACATATCCATTTTCTCTATACACAGGTGACTTCACGCTAACTTAGGCACAAAAAGTAGACTATAGCGACCAAGGGCGTAGGAACCGGGGGGCTGGGGGCGCCAGCCCCCCCCAGTGAAAAATATGGGGCGGAAGTATCATTCCGCCCCCGGCTCCGCAAGTCAGAAAACCCCCTTTTCATTTCCAAATGAGAAAAAAATCTCATTTGGAGCACCAAATTGCATCTAAGGCCAGGTGAAAATGCAAAATTATTTACAAAATGGAGTGGGTGTTTGAAGTGTGCTATATTGCACCAAATTGCATCTGAGGCCACCTGGAAATGCAAAAAAATTCCAAAGGGGAGCCCCCTCCCCCAGGCCGGCCATCAGTCTACACCCCCCCCCCCACTCAAAAGTACCTTCCTACGCCACTGATAGCGACACTCATATGTCCGTTAAATTGATCAATAAAATGTAAAGTCACAGATAATTACGAATACGCTTAGTAGGCTACGAGAGCGCAGAACTTTATATCGTTTATGTAGTCTGTGTATGTGTGTGTGTTTGGACGAAGTAACTCATATCGTGCGTTAAAATGTTTACTCAAGTTACATGGTAGAATATTTCTGACTGACAAAATCGTAGTTATAATGTATAAGTTATAAATGGGGAATAACCGAGTGGTAAAATTATGAGTACTTTATAAAAGAACAAATCAAAATATATTATTGACAGGAATGGTATCGGTTACATGCAAGTATAATATGAACTTGCCATTAGCTATATTTCTTTGTGGTCCGAAATTTTACGTTGACCTGTAAAAGTTGAATTCTTGTAAGGTATATTTAATCTTTGAAGCCCTGCTTTCCTTTTCTTTTCCCTTTTTTTAGGTATTTGCGAGTCCCGAAGATCGTCCTAAATATTATCAAACGGAAAAGGCAGAAGAAAAACATCGAGATGGATCGGAACAGCTCGATCGTGTTAAAAGGTATAGGCGCGATGACGTCACGTTAATTGAAGCTTTGAGCTGGGACAGTATTAGAGTTTTTAAAGAACGACGTCACTAGATTTTTTAGATTAACTTATCTTTCAAATAGTAACAATCAATGAATGACCCTTTGAGTTGTACCTTTGATTGTAGAATCTCCTCATCCCGGGCTCTTTAGGCTGAAGTCCGTTTGATTTTCAAATAGTCTGTTTGCTTTATCAGATAATTCCAGAGGTAGGTCGGGGCCTGCATGATGACTAATAATTTCACGGGCGTCGTAAATTATGCCGAGACCTGACCGGGCTGGCCTCGTATCGTGAAACCTGGACATATTCTTAGTTTGTCCCATACTGCATGGTCCTATTTTTGTAAACAACTGGATTTTAGGTGCAGCCCCCCCCCCCCCCAAGAAAAAGAGGGGTTTCCGTGAAAATTCGGGCATTATGTTGATATTGTTTCGGGCACTGCAAAAACATAATAATAATAATAGTAGTTTGTAAAACATAGGTTATTAGACTAACGTTCAAGGCTTGCCCGGTCGACTAATCCGACATTGATGTTGTGGAGTTTTGACACAGTTTCGCACTCCATGCTTTCCTCTTCTGTCCAAGATGATGTTATGATATGTATCACTGTTGGCATTCCTTGTAACGAACTCGAATTTCAAAGGAGAGGGGGTTTTCACCAGTATACACCCTTCCACATTGGTTACATTTTTCAGGCAAACCGTTACAGCCCCCCCCCCCTCCCCCTCAAATCAAATTGGTATCCTACGTCCAATTATTGGTCTTACGTTTTGGGTACACTAAAGGGTATGTCAAAACTGTATTTTCGCGACTGTTTGCCCTCCAAGAGTCGCTGTTTGAACGTATGTTAATTTGTACAAAAACATTCAGGCCGGCGTGACGTTTATGATAAACAGAAAGTTTTAGGGCCCTTCCTATATATGTATACCTACAATGATATACCACGGATGCAACTTTTCCTTATACATACTTTCAGATGCCACCTGAATGATCTCGAGAATATTCCAGCGTTTCTCCTGGTTGGTCTGATGTACGTCGCTATTCAACCTTCGACCTTCGCTGCCGCCATGCATTTTCGAGTCTTCACCATTGCCCGTTACACCCACTCTTTTGTCTATCTCTTCGCTGTTCCTCAGCCAGCGAGGGGTCTTTGCTTCCTGGTGGGGTTATTCACCACCATCTCCATGGGGGTACAAATTCTTATGGCAGTAAGCCAGTTTTAAATACGTGTGACTATATAACCCATCTCCCCCCCCCCACCCCTGTACCTAAGAGGCAGGTTGGACCTTGGGACATTCCTGTTCACGCCACTGAACATGTTAGTCAAACAGATCATTTTTACGAACTGTATTTTTTTTATCGATTGGACAGGATTATTATTTATGACAAAAAACAACGTATATATGTGGAACGAAAGTGAATGATCACTCACTAGTAAACTTTTACTTTATGAAAGAGATCGAGGCGATTGGCTTTTAGCTGGATTACCACAATGTTATCTTGATTAATAAACGGTTGGCGAAGGTGACTACAAGAAACTTGCTATTTCAAGCGAGATAAGAGAAAAACTAATGATATAAAGTATGGTGTATCTTAAGTGCCATCCATGCAATCTTCTTAATTCGATACTTAATACAAACCGGGTGGACCCCGAATGCTTTATTGACAATCACGAAATGGTTTCCTTCATTTTTAGTGCCATTACATTTGTTAAAATATTTGTCCTTGAATAATCGATATCACTCCTAAATATTGGATTAATGGTGGAATTAGAATTCAAATAAACGGCTTAATAAATGGCTATTTCCTTATAGCCTACATAATTACTTATAACCTGCATGTAGTCGTTTCTTATAAAGGCTTTATTAATTTAACATCTGAAAGTATCGACAATCGACGACTGCATAGGCAATGGCGGATTCAAGGTGGGATGGGGAGGGCGCATGAAGTCTTCATGTATTTCTTTCTAAGAACTGTACTTGTTAAAAAAAATGCGGTACTTGTTTAAAAAAAAATGCGTTACTTTAATATATATTAATAACATCCCTCCGAAATAACGCCTCCTTGCCCTACATAGTGAATGTACGCCAGGAACTGCCCCCCCCCCGTCCCCAACAAAAAGGCCTGTTTACGCCACTGATAGCCTAGTTGCGGTTTTAAGACATCAGATCAAAGAAAGCCAAGGACGAGGCGCATGTGTCTTTTTAAGTGGAACCTACGGTGATCCACATGGGACATCGGGATTTTTTTTTTAAGAAACTTATTTCAAAATGTGGATTCTTTTCTGAGAAATTGCGACGTTTTTAGGAATATCGACTCTTTTTGTTTTCTACTCCACGATTATAACCTTTGGAATCGAAATTATAAGTAGATTCATTTCCATCGAAAATATGTTATATATTGTTGTTAGCAAAGCATAGCAATTGAACATTTCACAAGGTCTCACAAGGATTTTCAGGAACTAATACGTGTGATGGTGAATCAAATGTGCTCGTCATCAGATGACGGTCTGATGACGACTGCGTTATCGGATCACGGGCCAAAATCCGATATGTCTGGACGCACTCGTGATCAGGATCACATGTGAGGATCAGATCACGTTATCATATGACGAGACATAAAGTGAATAATGACGTTATCGTGATCTGATAACGTATTGATTATCTATTTTTCCATAATATGGCCACTACATTACGATACTGGAACAGATCAAAATGACTCGCAAGGGATTTCAGGAACTAACAATGTGTTCACGTGAGATAATGAATCACATGCGCTCGTCATCAATTCTTATAGTAGAGTTTGTGAAACTGAACCGAAATCGATTAATAATAGGAACGAGTCTCACCAGCTTCAATATGAAGACTTGAACGAAGTTTAATTGGCTTGGAGCTAGATAAGATACAGACTGTGGAAAACAGGCAAACTCGTGTTGTGCGTCATACATCGCTAGTATCACGCTCCTTTTTTCTGCCTGCAGTTGATTTGTAATAAACCAGTAGCACAGTGTCAAAAAAGAAAGAAAAAAATTTAAGTGAACCGAATACGCGGGCGTCCGCACACATTTGGCTTCCTCAGTGGATACGTAACTTCTAAAGTACACGGTAGGCGATGTAATAAATCACGAATTGATACATGCGCGCGTCAACGCGCGCTTGTGTGCTAGCTTCATCGTATAGAGTGTATTTTAGAACATTGAACACCTATATAAACGTGTATAATACATTTGAACCACATGTCAATGAAATCCGTGCTTCCAGCAAGGACAGTATACTTGTAGCGCACGCAAAGGTCGATGACACATATCTGTTTAAGCGCGCAAGATCACGCTCTAAATAGAAGACTTTGTGAGTGAATAATTCACGAAGTATACGATTGGTTGAAAATCTGTTTAAGACTATATATACATCGGGTTTGTTTATATCAACACACAATATTACTATATATGTTATAAATACGTTGAAGCATCAACAGTGAACACGAACATATTCGATTACTATATACGGTAAGATATTTTGATCTTTATTCTTCAAAACGACTTATTTAGAATTCCATCAAATTCAGCTATTGTTTAACGTTGTTACGTACAGTTTCCCGTGAAATATTTAAAGTACAAGATGCAGCCGTTCATTTTCAAAACAATACATTAAACCTATTTGGGGCTTTTCTATTTGATACATCCACATGTCAAATAAGAGCACAAAGACTAACCCCCCCCCCCTCACCTCCCCAAATGGGAGACGGGCTATTGCAATATCAAAGTCCTTGTGTACAATACATAAGCATCACTGTTTAAAAAATAAATATATTTACAGTATGAATACCGGCAACCAGGCCGCTTGCGCGGAGACGTAATTTAACAGCGGTTTGTGGAAAACGGTGCGACGGACTTTTTCCTACTTTACATTTATTGGTAATAATACCATTCCATTCATAGACTAATGGATACCGCAAGCGATCGATATCTAACTACTTTTTAAGAAAAAGTCGCCCAGGAAAGAACCTGGGCTTGAAAACCAAACTATCGAACGACTGATCCGCTCTCAACCCCAGTCCCTGTCGGGACTGTGACTGTGAGATCATCGTCAGGTGTGCATCACCATTCCCCTCGAAAGGGAACAGATACTATACACCTGATCTTAGCCAAAAGGCCGAGATCGTTATTTAACTCCTTAATTGAAGGAGATTAACAGCTTTTTAGGCTGTAATTGTCTATGCTGTAAGTTAAGTATATGTATACCAACTTTGTGTATTTGCGACAATTGTGGAAACTGACACTTTAATTTAACACAAGCAACAACAGTTTCCACGCAATAAACACATGAATTAATATCAAATGCAATATTTCTAACAATCTACATGATTAATTAGACACATTATGTGCATACGTATAGCCACATAAACTAGCTAGCGAGAATATGACCCCAAATTGTTGGGTAACACCTTTAGCCTATAATGAATGTGCAAATTGACGATGTCCCGATGTGTGGTAAATGATACAAAACGGTAATTAAGTGTTATTGTGCATTCACACAAAGGTTAAATAATGGGGTTATTTCATTGCACCCACCGTTAAACACAGTTTATTCTTATCAACGTTATGCAATTAAAAGGGCGTGCAACTGTTATTCTACAATGAATAGCGACTGTTAATTTACGGAAAAACGTTTCTTTCACGTTCATAACGTTCTGTTATTTTTCAGAACTGGCTATGAACGTGATGAGCTAACAATAAATGCACATGCTAAATAACGTCTCCCGTTATGTTAGCATTAAAAACACTTATATTGTATAAAACAGTGTGCCACAGTAATATTGCGTAAACAATGCACATATAATTTACGTTTTTTTGTTGTTGTAACAGTGGATATATAAAATGTCACCTTTATGCGCTACAACCTAACAATCTTCAACATTGGTTCAAAATTCGCAAACTATGGCACCATTTTGCATCTAGGCAGTAACATTTTACCTCTCCCCCATCTCCACACCTCCACATCCGCAACTGCAGTAATACAAGGTGGTTGCGCCCCTGATTTCAACTTTACTTTATACATGCAGACCAACTTGTTGGAGATGATTTACGTCATTACTTATCGTATCGGGAATTTCCCCATTTTGTTCGTTTCTAGTTTGCTTGTAAGCATTAACAATTCGTGATACATAATGCAAGGAACTAAAATTATATCAAGTCAATGTGATAAGTTCATGACTTGCAACAGATTATCTGGTGCTAGGCGGGAAGCGTTTTCTTTGTCTCTCAATGAGCCTCCCCATCCACCCCCACCCCCTTACACATACATACATCCTTATCTCTATTTCCCAATTACACACTCGCATATTTGTTTGATGAAATTTGCCGTGGGCATCATTGTTACAAATCGACGAAACCTTGGACGGTAACATAAATTGCGCATAGGAGTTTGCAGGCGTTATAAAATAATGCAACACAAAATACGTTGTTATGGCGCTGCAATAGAAATTCCCTGACAACCATTTTTGTGATTAAGTGTGTGCGCACGCGTACTGGCATCGGGAAGCTCTATTTTGGGTCGCGTATTTTCTTCAATATGCTTGTCCCTACTAGCCTAACCGGCACGGCGTGAAGCTGGGGAACATTGCGTCACACTGCATTTTTATTACGCAACTAATTGCGCATGACATCACACGTAAAAGTTTGTGAGAGCGTGAGCGCGGTATGACAACAAATGTGTTACAGCGCTCAGTCTGTTGGGCCTATGGTAAGTACATCTGCGTGCAAACGTCGATTTATAGCAGTCAGCGCACGCAAGATCACGCATTGTGACTAAGAGTGATTTAACAATGGGTTATGTTTCTGATTGGATGAAATTGTTGCATATTCCTATATACATATATAGTTCAGATTTGTTTGTATGAACAAACGTTATCACTATATACGTACGTCGGAGCATTGAGTACAAGTTCGTTACAGTATATTTACTTATTAGAAGGTAAGAGGTTCTTTTTGATCTATAAGAAGTTGCTCGTTTGTACGATGTTGCACTGGAGTTCACTTAACAAAGGCATATTCCTCACATCTAATTTAAATAGTAGAATTAACTACTAATTAACTAGAGACAAACCAATCAAAAAAGTAATACTATAGCCTGCACTGCGTAACGATCTTTATCATAGATAAAGTGTGATGTGGATGATGAGCGGGAGGGATGGATTAAGGGGGGGGGGGGTTATTGATATTGAGACTATTATTATTCCTGATGAGCCTCAATGCTATGCGGGGTCTGATTGATTGGAACATTTGAAGTGCTACATAATGTACAAGCAATGGGAACAACGCTGGGGTTACAATAGGGGGAATAGTATGGTGATATTGTGGTGCTGCCTCTATAACCTTGCTATATATTATCATACAGTACCCAGTTGAAGTAACATGCGTGACATACGCAAGAAGAGGGGGAGGGGGTCCGGGGACTATTCCACCACGCCCCCCAAATACAATGGTCAGTCTGGAAATTGGTTCAGTTGGGGCATTTTTGCATTCACTCAGGGGAAGGTAGATTTAGATCATAACTAAGGGCGTACCCTCCTCACCCACCCTCCCCTTTTTGCAACCTTACACAAAGAATTTATTAGCAAAACTTTATGTTTTACAGCTATAGACCTAATTTATAATCTGAATATGCCAGAATGCACCCTTGATGTCTCAATGTTATAAAAAAAAATCTGCAGGGAGGACCACCACTTACGAGACAGCTTGAATGACCCAAGGGCAGCGCACACCCCCTCCCTCCCCACCCCGCATTATATACTACGTCATTTGCATGTGGTCCTCCCACAAATATTAATGTCACTACCTACATCAATCGGATTAATTTGGAGTTTATTATTAATTATTACCACAATCTTGCAGTTAGAGTTACTAGTATAGACCTAAATGGTAAACTAACTATGTCTCAGAATACACCATTTGACGTTTAAATATTTTTCCAGAGAGAAGAGGCCTCAGACCCCCTATGTAGGAGTCGGTTTCAATGACCCCAGTGCAGTCCTCCTCTTTTATAAAATCCCTCATTTACCTCTTTACCCTTCAACAAAAGCTCAGGCTACTACCTAAATCAGTCATGGAAAATTTTGAATTTACACCCCTCCCCCACCTTTGAAATCCTGTGCACACCACTGTGTAAAACTGTCCATATATACCAGTCCGAATTTAAAGGATGACACATTTTAAAATGGTCAGGGAGTAACGCTGTGACTAGATATCATCAATAAACAAATAGTAAAATATTGGCAGAAATGGAAATCACAACCTCCCCCCCTCCCCCTCTAAAAAAAAAACAGTTCAGAAATTTTAACAGTGTTCATTAAACTCTGATAAAACTGTATGCTTCAATCCACCATCCAGGGAGTGTTGGAGTGGGAAATTTATAGACGTCCCACTCAACCTGCATCCTTAACCACACCATGATCTTGTCGTCACCCACCAACCTCGGTGCTGACATGAACAACACAATTAAAGGAAAAACTGGGGAAAATGGACCGCTTTATTAGATTGGAAACATTGCATAAACTTTTGATTAACTGGGGCGGGGAGGGGGGGGGGGGGGGGGGGGGGGGTTGATTTAGAACATAGCCTCATGCAATCAGTGTCTCATAATGTTAATAATCTGTCAAAATTCTTAGAACAGGTCAGGGTGTTTCACTGGGGCGGGGAGGGGGGGGGGGGATTAAAGTGAAATTGACAAAATCAAGGGGGACTTTTCCAGACTTGTTATCAATTTACAAATTGTTCCATTCAATACCCACCACACTTCTTCAACTCAAAGTAACACCAGACTGTGACTCATATTTCTCTTTTCTCTTTCATGATTTTAGAATTCAAGCGCAATAAACAATCATGGAAGCAAGTGTGGATAATGAAAGTAAGTATTTTACATGTATTATTATTATTATTATTATTGTTGATTACAAATATTATTATATATTTCAGTAATGAAAATTGACAAGTTCAAAGGAAAAAGTAATACATTACAGCTGCATCAACATGATACGTAATAGTTCGGCTGCAGTGTTAAATTTATTATACATGTAAATCAATGGCTAAAGCGAGCTGCCAGCATATTCTGTACTAAAAAGAATCTGTGCTAATCGTTTCTATTTCAAAGTGAAATCTTGTGGATACTGAAATCCTGCCATCATATACTGTACATAACCTCCACTCTCTTCCTCTCTCCCTCTCCCCTCTCCCCCCACCCCAACCCCACCCCACCAACAAACCAGAAATGATTCTTTCTTTTAAGAATTTTGCTTTATGGCGTGAACAATAATTCTGCCACAAAGAATCTGATATAGTTGCAACCATGTAGTAGAGAGACAGTCA
>KN886471.1:4213-29646 GCA_000934455.1 Apostichopus parvimensis
AAGTTCAAAGCATCGGTGAAGGCGTACAGACGTACTGACTGACTGACTGACACGTACAGTACACGGAATGTACACATCTCTGACCGGAACGTATCACAAATGACCTGCTACATCCATCTCCATCCTCCTTCATTTTACAAGACGATTTTTAAGACCGAATTAGGGGTAGGAGGAAAGAGGTTTTTAATGTAACACTTGATTGCTTGGAATGGCTCGGTAATATAATTAGTTAAGTTCTCCTCCAGTGGTGATATTGCACTTTAAAAAGTAGATTTCAGGGAAAGGGGTTCCACTGCTTATATGGAATTTATATATCTATATGCGTGAGGTTAACGCACCAGCAAATTCCTATAGCCCGAAAACTTCTCATGAAGTGTCACAATGTTGAGCAGATAAGTTTACAGATCTATGTTGTGATGGCAGGTGAGTTTTTCCTAATGAGATCTAGGTTAGGGTTCCTGCAAATCTAGACTGCTGTGTACACCAAGCAAATTTATGGACTGAGAAATATCTTTTGAGGAAGTAGAAGCCCCGGCCCCGTCAAGACTCTGTTTTAGTGATGGCCTATACACTATATAAAAACATGGGAGCGTACTTTCATTTTTTTTAAAATAGGATATAATATGGCAACTTTGTTAGGAATTCAACCAAGGTTGATAACAAATGACTTATCTTCATCTTACCTCAAGGTACATGTATTTCACAGACATTCTTCTATTAGTGTCAGTTTGAAACTTTCTGTGTCCTAAACAGGGGATGTGGGGACCAGTGGGGGGGGGGGGGAGTATTACATGAGGTGAAGAAGCTTAGACAGACATTTAATGTTTGCCTTATAGACATCTACAATGGATTCCAATAAGAAGTGTTTAAAAAAACAAATAGGTTCCAGAAAAAATCCATCCTCCCGTTCCACTCCAGGTTTTAACACATACCTACAGTAGGTTCTACATTGAGCCGTTTCAATAAAGTGTAGTTGATTGGGGTTGGGCATCCCTGTGTATACAGTACAAAACCCACGATCGATTAGTAATATTACCAAAGGATAAAAACAGAATAGTACATCCAGAAGAGACTTGCAGCAGCTGTTACACCCTGGAGGTAAGTCGCGGTAAAACCGGCTGAACGATTCCATTGCCGGTATATTCTAACTAACCTCACTTTTACAAATTATCTTGTGTTAACTTGCATACAGCCCTCCATCCTGTGCAGACTTCCTGAGAATACTCGAGATAAACAAAATAATCCACAAAAAAATAACTTGTTTAACTTGTGCAGATATATATACTTTTTTAAACTTTATTCTATACTGCACAGCTTTCCACCTCAATAATTATGAAGAAACATCAGGTATTTCGGACTTTTTTCTTTTCTTTTTGAAAACTTGTATTTTAAAGCACCTGGATAGTAAAATAATGCATTTGCACTTTTTGTTTTTATAGAATCAATGTATCACCTGATGTGGGGGGGGGTGGGCTGGTTGTAAAAAAGAATAGAACTTTGCATTCATCTATATATATACAAGGATTTGTAAGTTAGAAATATGCCAAGAGCATAGGGGAGGGGGTGGGGCAGGGAGGGGAGGTGTGGTGTGGGTGGGGTGGGATTGGGTGGGATGGGGTGTTGAGAGCTAAACCATTGACAAACTTGTTGATACATAACAGCATCTCTGGAGTCACAAAGGACCACTACTTACTTTTAACTGTTTTTTAATTGTTAAAGATCCCATACTGGACTGTACTGTATATGTTTTCAATATACATCAGTGGAACAAGCATTAGGGCACAGAAAATTAAACCAAATCCTTCTAGAGTTCAATTTTGTAAGTTTACGGAATTCACTTTGGCTGGCCAACAAACACCTTTTGGGACTTTTATTAATACTGTATCCTTCTTTGACCTACCCTGTCATTAAGTGATAAAAAGCTAGACTTAGAGGCCAAACAAGTGCTCTAAGTCCACCAAACGTTGACTATTTACTTCCAACTAATACCTTTTCTTCGGTAAAACACCAAAAAAAAAGGAATTACAGAAACGGCCTTTCTTCCATTCGACATTCCCACTAAAAGGATGAAATGTTCAAAACACATGTTGAATGTGTTGTGTTAGTTGATGTTTTCTTTCTCTTTGCGTATCTTAAACGAAATGGAAAGATTCTTGAAGTAAATTAGGTCGAACCTATGTTGAAAGGGATGACATTTAGAGGTAATTTACCCTTCAAAGATGGTAACTTCTCTCCCCTTGCCCCATAATTTCACCTCCCCTGCTTCTAAAAAGGTACCAAGTTGCCGACAAACTATATAACAATGGAGCTGTAACTCCATGAGACCACCAATTCAACATAAAATGCAACTGTTAGTAGTTTACAGATCTCTCTACCTTTCTGAACAACAACTTTCCATATTACCTTCATGATTCATTAATCCCTTAAAAAAGCTTGCAGAACATCAATTCAAAAGCCCTTTTCTTACAAATTTACTATATTCCATACATTCCAAATTCTTACAACAAGATCAGGCCTAGGTGCATGCCCGAGGCACAATTTTACCCAATATTACTTTAATTACTTTTACCCAGAAAAGGTACTTGTTATGGTCCACCCCTTGGCAATGGCCCACAAAGTGAACCCAGGAAATATATAGCAACAATTGGAAAGAAAGAAATAAAGTTGGAACGAACGAACGAACGAACGAACGAACATGATAATAATCAGTTCAAATTACAAACTTCAATGGCTGCAACAGTTGACACATGTACACTGTATCTACACATTTAATGAAGCGAAGAGCTATTCAGGGACATTATATATAAACAGAAAGTCAAACTACCTCCATTGACAGACAATTTGCTTGAAGTACAATAGTCAAATATAAGATCAATACTTTTCACAGCTACCGTACGAACGTGAAAACCCTGAGCACTGCATATAGAGAGATTTTACCGTACAGACCAAGGCCATACACGTCCAAACCAAGGATGAAATCCGGAAAAGGTTTCACTTTGACACCGTCTTTCGACCTTCTAAGCTGCTAAGAATTGTAATTCTTTAATTCTGATATATATATATATAATTATATCCAGTTAGAAATCAATTAAAAACTGTTTAAAGTGTTGTCACATCGGACAACCCATAAATTACCAACAAAGGCCGGAAAAAAAGAAAAAAAATTGATTCCCTCTCGAGCGAACACATTTCAAAGCTAGATCAAACAAATAAGGCCAATCCATTTGTTGAGAACTTTGGCCTTCGATCTATTCTGAAGGAAAGGTCGACGGCGACAACGGAACAGAGCAGGGTATGTACGGAGATTAGAATTAATCTCAAACATTTGTAAAGTTTAGCCATTTTATGTAGTAAAACTGACATTTTTTGTCTCAAGGTTACCTGTTTCCATTTAGTTATTATATTGATGAATGCAGCACCTTAATTTAGGTAAAAGGGATTCTTGGAGGCCAAAATTGTTTGAACAAGATTCCTCCATGGATCATTCACTCTCGAAAATGGGAGTGAGCATAAAGGGATATTTATACGGAAGGACTTTTTGAGACAAATATTATAGTCGAAATGTTCCAATATCTACAAGTGAATTACTATGTACACAATACTTGCTGATACTACACTGAGCATATATTTTGTGTAGTCTTCACATACCTGGGGCCTTTAATAGGTTGTTAAAGTTTTAAAGAAAATGGGGGGGGGGGGAGACAGATATTGAAATCAAATATATTCCTCTATGATTGTTAAGGTGATATGTACTCCTTTCATGTTGTATAATCTTTGCAACCAAATTTATGTAGAAATCTGTGGATCTGCATACAACATGTGAAAATTGTGTACATGTCTGGTTAAATTAATTATTCATTTTATATAAATGTTTACTTTTATTCCTCTGCCCCCCCCCCCCCCCCCAATCCGTTTCTTAGTGAGGGTATGTGTGTTTTTTATTTGTGCTTTTGATATTTATACCAAACACATTGATCATCTTTTCATACACTTTATAGACATTATTTCAGAGACATATTGATTTATAGATTACAAAATTGAAAGCTTTAACCAGTCCTACATAACACACCATGCATGCACTTCAACATAAGTGTGATGGAATTATAAAGAACTGGTTCATCCTTCTTGTTGTGGGATCGAGGCCACCCTCCCCCCACTCTCTGCTGTCAGCTACAGACTCTGGCCAATAATTCAATAGAAAATCTGTTAAACCAATTTATCTCGCTTTTCACTCTAGGACCGCCTGACAAATTGAATGGAACGCAAAGAATGAACTGATCATCTAGCATGGAATGACCATCCAACGGGGGTAAGAGGAGATGACCGTTTAAAAAAAAAACCTCCCATGACCTACCAAACAGAGCCAAATTTATCATCGGCCATTGGGCCCACTGTCTCAGCGGTCCATCCATACAATAGGAGCAGGATAATTGGTGCAGAGAATAGATTTAAAGGAGGATGAAAATGGCTCTTACGGAAGCAAAAGAAAGAGTTTGTTTTGCCTCCCATTGTTGACTGATGTGCCATTGTTTGGTTAAGTCCTTGGAATGGACAAGCTGTTATTCTGTATCTTTCTTGAGAACTTCATGTGTGATAAATTGTGGCAGTTTAATTCAAAGAGAAAGTATTTGGGCAGCAAGTACTAAGGGTTCTGTCTCTTGAATGGAAAGTTTTAAAATGTTTTGTAAATAGCAGCGACTGCTTGAATAACCCATCACACTGAAAGACCAGGGGGAGCAGCGTACATGTTGTATGCAAATGATTGCCAAATTTTGAATACAAATGAAGTATTTAAAACCTACTCTATGATCAAGCTCCCAGACATAAAAAAAACAGAAGACAATACCAAACAAAGCAAGAAACAACAAAAGAAAGAAATAACAAAAGAAAGAAATAACAAAAGAAACAACAAAAGAAAGAAACAAAAGGAAGGAAGAAAGAATGGACAGCACCTAGTAACTGGAAAGATGGAGGATTTTGTATAATTTGAAAAACAAAATTCAGACCTAAAAAAAAAAAAAACACATGAGCTATAAGGTTATCCAATGTCACTACAGTTATTAATTGGCTTGTTTGCAGACTTTAAAACTGGTCGATGATCTTAAAGCAAATGATTAATTAAAACTAGAGCACCCAAAAAGGCACATGTATGTAGTAGCTCATACCAGATCTATCATTTGGACAAGTGTGTCTCAATGAATGAACCTATTTGGGACCTAAATTTAGGCGCCAGCAGCTATTATGACTCTACCTGACACTGCCTGAAACAACCGAGTGTGTTAGGCTGGACGGTGCATTCCTATTAGTATATTACTGCGTTCCCCTATTTAAGTGCAACAACTCTTTTGTGCAGTACACTCATACAGTGTAAAGCCTACATCTAATTTAGGCTAGTCTGTAAGGAAAGGGGAGTATGCAACTCTGTCTGACCCAATGCATCCACCTTATACTTGAATACTTGACACGTCATTTACACAATCTAATACACCCTCCCCTCCCCCTTCCCCCCCCCCCCTCTAAGTATACAGCATTAAAATTTGTCCCTACAGCGGCGCCTGTCTGATGCAACTAACGTCTAAGTACCACCATCATCTCACCAAAGGTGATAAACACTATTTTACTCTTTCATCCACCATGACCCTATTGTAGCTATAACAGCTCCATCGCTCCTCCTCCTCATATCCCTAGGATTGCATCTTGTACCAATATTGCATCTCTGCCTCATCTCTGTAACACACAAAGACCTCTTATACACACGTATATAGAGCTCTAGATAACATGTACAGTAGTTAATTTTTTTAACATGTCAGTAAATTTCCCATCAATTGCTACACCAACGTCCCGATAATTGCCTGCCTCAAATTCATCACATTCTTTGAGCTAGACTAAGCATGTTACTGGAAAAAGCGCCTGGTGTTGCCACGGTTTTTACAACCCAGTCTGTATCTCAATTAGAGGCCTATCTGATAAGATCTAAATACACAATTTAGATAAAACTCCAATTCACACTGTTTACAGTAGAGGCCTTTTATTTCTGTTTTTTTCTGCTTTCTTTCTTTTCTTTCTTTCTTTACTTTGTAACAAAATGATTGTTGAAGAGTAGGGAGGGTGTAACAATGTGAGAATTGAATGGGATAGGCTGAAGATGGGATTGACAATTACTTGCCAAGTGGATCATTTATTAGCTAGGATTTACTGATTTGGCCAAAAGGTTGGTGGGCCTGTCATCACCAGACCTCTTGTTAATGTAGCACGGAACTCAAGGGGTAAGAACATACCACGAATGAAAGGGATTTGATTTTAAAATCTATTGGAGGAGAGAGAATGCTCCAGGAGTAGAAGAAGAAGAAGAAGACCTTTCATAAAAAGCTATCTGTGCAATAAATTGAAAGAGGAATCTCTAATATCTGAAAGTGTTTAAATGGGACATAATGGCAAGAAGCACCCAACCGTTGCTAACAATCAAGGAGTTACACAATGTTCACTGCACGGACCGCATGCTAGGACCGCATGCTAGGACCCGGTCAGTCGACGACAGAGGGTCAATCAAAGTCAGACTGTGTTCCTGTCCTACAGATGTCTCCGCTTATCTTTTCTGCGTGCATCTCAATCTACCTCTTTAATTTCAATCACACTTCCTTAGGTTTGCCCATATGAAGACATATTTTATCTTTACTCCTCATCGACTTTAGTAGCTTCAATTTCCAGAATTTGTCTTCTCCTTCTTGTTTTTTTCTTTTTAATGTTAATATTTGTTTTTTATTGCTTTTTTTTTTTTTTTTTGGTAACCTTCCCAAAAGTACATTTAATTCCCCAAAACCAAGGATGGTAGCCACGTAGAAGATAGGAATAACGATTCCCACGGGTCAAAACCTAATGCTATCGATACGATGAAAATTGGACCAATTTCGCGTGACTTACTGGTCATACGAATGGTCACAAGAAGGAGGAGGAGTCAGGGCCTGGATGGATGGTAGCCACACCCCCTATTTAAAGACTTGGTCAATTTGAACGCAAGATAATGCATATTTGAATATGAGGTAGGTTTAGTGCGTGTTATAAATTTAAGTTGGATTCCCCTTTTCCCATTTTTTCATCCATCTCCCCTTTAAACTCTCGCAGTATCTCTCAATCTCTCTTTCCCCCTCTTTTTTTCTTTTTTAATATTTCTTTCCTTTCACCTTTCCCTCATATATATTCTGTAATATATCTATGATATCTTATCCCTGTTTAAATTCCTTTAGGATACAATATATATATATTTGATCTCAATATAACACTATGATCTTTCTATTTATTGCCATTGGGTTTCTTGCTTCCTAAACCTCCAGCTTCCTCTTACAGAGTGACTTCTTCGCCTCTATGAAATTAATGAAGGAACAAAATGAACGAGCAAAAGAGGGGGGGTCTCAATCAACGTGACCAAAGGGGCAGAAAGAAGAGATGAAATTGGAGGGAAAAAAACAAAATTCAATCACAGACCAAGAAAAAAAATATATATATATAAATATGGAAATACCTCCAACCAACACAGAGAAACAAGCTAAGAACCATTGTACATTTCTTTCTCTTTTCTTGAAACAAACATTTAATGGTTACCATGGAGATGATCAAGTTTTTGGCCTTAAGATACAGAGGATCATGTATGGAATTATAAAGTAAAGGTTAATCACTCTCTTGGCAAAGATAACCTGTAGAAAAGACCCACAGCAGCGCAATCCTGCAAATTAGGGTAATTGTCCGAGTGACAACACAATCATACACACGCACACATGATACACACACAAACACACGCAATGCGTGCATAGTCTTTCTAATGATTTTCCTACCATGCAATATATTATAGATATATATGGAATATCTTTTTTCAATTAAGGGTGTATCTTTATGTCTCCTGCTTGATACAAAACAAACTATCTCACAAATGGGAGATGTCAGCTCACTTAATTCTCATGGTGTATGTCAACCAGAACAACTAATTATGTCCTGATTCACCACCCCTTCCCCTTTCCTTTCCCTCTCCCCTTCCCTCTCCCCCACCCCCTCCAAAACATATATGCACACTACCCATTACTCCTTGATTTTGTTTCTAGACCTAAGATGTTCAATGCATTCCAACTGAACATATATAAGTGCATGCCCACCTTTTCCCCCCATTTATCCATCCCAACCTGGCTGTGAAAAGATATTATTAAAAATATTCATTAATTGGACACCTGTTTCAACACCCCCCCTCCCCCTCCCCTCCTCCTACGATAATGTAACTACCTGTAATTACTAGGACACCCACAAGGAATCTACAAAACCTCCTTCATCACAAAAGCATCCCATTTCAGATGTAACCATAGTAATGTTTTCTGGGGCTTCTAGCGAGAAAGTTATTAGGGGAGGGAAAGATAGAAAGAAAGAAAAAATTCTGCCTAAAAGACTGCAAACAAGGTTAGTTGTATAGAGAAAAGATACCATGCTGTCCCCTATGGCCAATAGTACGTCGTAGGGTTTCATTGAAACAGCCTATTAAGCAACTGAGAAAATAGCGTTTTAATTTACTTCTATTTTTTTTCTCTCTTTTTTCTCTTTTTTCTTCTTCTTTTCTTTTATTCAGTTTTACTCTTATTCCCTGTTTGTTTTTCCTACTGCTCTTGTTAAATGTAGTGTAGCTGTGCCTGACCGCAAACAATGGAGGAAAAAGAGAAATCGCTCTCAGGCGACCGGTTGAAGAAAAGAGGAATTGAGGGAGAAACTTCCAGGAATGTAAATTCAATTTGGGTGAACTCCTAACTTGATTTAGATGGCAGCTCTTTCATCGGGAAGAAGGGGAAAAGATCGCTGCTCAGGCCAGCTAGGGAAACAAGGGCTGTAATACAAACAAGATGGTTCAGGGATATCAAGGGATCACTCAGGCCGGGGAATGACATGGGGGGTCCAAGAACTTTTCCTAATTTCCTATTTTAACAAATTTATTAGCGACGAGACGCGAATACTGCAGGTACGCAGTAACAACATTATATATACTATGTTAAATAGAAGCAGCTGTTTTACAGGAATGTTCTGCCAATTTTCCACAGTTCAATAAACACATCGCTTCAGAGCATTGATTCTTCTTTATTTCTTTTGTTTTTAGTACTTCTACAATGTACCACGAGGCATAACATAAATGGCACCTTATCAAGGAGAATTAATTTACCGTGGAGTCTGTATTTGGGCTCAGATGCTAGCATAGTTGCATCAACAGCATACCAGCCTACATAGATTTGCATATATATGTACGTATGGTAATCTCACCTTAGCCATTTTGGACATCTTGTGCAAAGAAAATTACCTGCCAGAGTACTTTATCCCAGAATGAAACTAGGCCAAAGGGTTCTTCAAAGCTCTGGAAATATTCAATTCGGCTCGCAATAGAGAATGTGGCCAAGAACTTGCACTTGGCCAGGTATGGCGACGGACGATCCTATGAGCTAGCTTTACGCTAGAGCCCCAATCTACCCACAATGCACGCTGCTCAATCTAGATAACAGGCTCGAGATGTTGATACTACCAGGCCCCAACAAGCTTTGCGCCAACCGAAGCTCCCTCCCTTGTTGAAAATGAATTGAGAACTCTAGACAATTTGATTGAGTACCCGGGTTATGAAGAGCCCTGTGTTCAATTTATACTCACTCAAAAGAAGAATCCTACTCACGAGTACATCACACTCATGCTGTCACACTCATACTTCAAGGCTGTTATATAATCGAGGGACTTTGTATTACTTACATGCTATCTGCAGAGTCGCATTTCTGCCTCGCACTGTTCCGACACTATTGGTAGCCTGACACCGGTAGACCCCTGCGTGTGCGATACCGACATCCAGGAAAAAGAGAGTCCCCGCTCTATCCGAAAATCCACAGCCCTGGCACTCTACTAAAGGTTCATTATTTTTCAGCCACTGAAAGAGGAAAAAAGAAGGGAAATAAAATATAAAATAAAGCGATGGAAGGATTCATTAACTTTAAAAAGTGTTCCGACAGACCTTTCACTTTTGGTTTCCCGAAAGGGAAAACTATCGAGTCACTCTTACCGACCTTTCAAAATTGTGAGAGGGACGGGGATTGCAAAGTCGGCCAGTCTACAGTGTGGACCGCAAAGTCGGTAACTACTAATACGGTTAGATTCGTCCAACACTGCAGCATACAGAAACGTTTTACTCAACGCCGAAGCCAAAGTGAATTAATCGGGTCACACAGCCGGAGTCTATGCATGCTAAGTTCTGCAATACTGCCCTCACTTCCTTTCGGGGAAACATTTCACACTTTTTTGATTGAACAAATTACTTACAACAATAGTCTGTTTCTTCTTCTTCTCCCTTGTTATAATTTATTTGTTTTTTCTCACTTTATCAATCTTATTTCTTGACACATATTCTTCTGTGTGAGGCTAGAGGAACTGGGTAGGGTATAGTAGAGGGGTGGGGGTGGTCAAGCTTGCCTATCAACACAATATTGCTAATATTGTGTTGCCCAACCTTTAAAAACTAACACTTTCTTGGTAATATACTCAGCAGGGTTTGATATAAAAACTTGTTGACAAACCTCAGAAAGCAGAGTGGCTTTCAACAGCATTGTGACACTAATCCTTAAACAGAACAAAAACACAGTTACTTGTGCTGCTGACATGTTTCTAGATGTATGAATTGTTGACCTTGTAAATTAACCTAACTTGTTGACAAGTTGCCTAGGTTACAGTACTAACTTCTTGATTGTTCAGAAAGTACAGAATCTAGTTATTTGTTCCAATTGCCACAAAAGGGAGTCATTTAGCACCTATTTGTGTTTGATTTACAACTTAACCAGACACACTGTAGAGAGGAGAATCATTCAAAGGGATGACATTGAAATTATTGGTCACAAACTGGGACATCCTTCCTCTATGTGGTTTAATAAAGTAAAAACATAACAATTGGGTTCATCAATGAAAGTAACAGGATTCTCAATTATCTTATCACTCAGAGTACAGACACTCTCTATAAAAGATTTAATCACCTGCAATATTTTTTTTTTATTCCTTTTTTTATTTTGCATTCATCTCTTCGGCACAACAAATGATGTTAAAAGAGAAAGATCAATCTATTTCATGTCATCATAATAAATAAATAAATAAAAAACTTCATTTCTTTTATCAATAGTGCAAAGAATGTCTTAGCAGTTTAATTTCTTTGTGCATTTTTTGTCATTAATAATTAATCACCTGCAATAGGAACTTCAAAAACTTGCTTCTTTTATTTTCCTTTTTTTCAAGTTTGCTTGTTGATTTTTTTTTCATATTTTTCTATAAAAAAATTGTTAATTTGAAATGAAACTTGTCACAGGTAGCCAAAAGATTTATATTTTTTAAATGGGGTTTTCATTAAGATTGTCATCAAGGATAATCAAAACCAAATTCGGAAAAGCTATTCTAATGTTGCTCATCTTTCAATAGATCTTTTACCTATTTACAGACATTATATACAAAACTCTACCTAGCCTCCTAGGTATATATAGATTGACACACTGAAACTTCATGGGGCAGCCTAAAGCCTAAGCTTACAAACTGGATACAAGAATTAATTACAGCAGAATTTATTTATAACCGTTAAGGAAAAAACCCATGAGTGCACACTAACACTTCATCTTAATTCCTGCAATACCAAAAACTCAGCAAGATGTAATTTGCATACCATTTATTTAAATATGTATTTGTAAATACTGATAACTTATCTAGGTGGAGAGTAAGTGGATTATTGTTATGGAATGTATAAAAAGTATGCTTTAAACATTCACTAGCATTTAGGACTGTATACATAAATACAACTTGTCTTATAACTAGGTAGTACTACTATATCTGTCACCCGATTTCTCTCTGCTTCTGTCCATTTTTTTGCTACTTTATCATCTGTGCTTGACGACTTGGCCTCTGCTGTACACTTTCGTCGAGAAGACCCCGAGGAGATCTTTGAGCGAGGGGGGGATTGTTTCCACTAGGCTGCCCGCTGTATCGTGTGCATTTACCCGTTTTATAGGGGTCACGCTAGTGAAGCCCCCAGCCACAATTTGGCCAATTTACCGGCCAGTTTTGATTCAAAATTAGATTTTCCGGCATTGCTATGACCTAGATGTGTCATTTACTGATAATGTAATGAAGTGCATACTTTAATCTAATGTAAAACTGGATACAAAGAAAAAAGAAGAGGAGAAAAACATAGAAGAATAAAGAGGAAAAGAGAAGAAGAAGAAGAGGAAGATAAAGTGGGAAAAAAGAGAGAAGAAATTCCAGTCTCCTTGTGCTGATGACAAATAAGCATGTACCTGTCAAGTAAACATGCTAAGGGCAATGCCTACCACCTAAACAACGTCTCAAAGATATTTTTCACGGAGGAAATGCAGAAGATATGAAAACAAACAGCCAAACAGACAAACAGACAAACAGAAACACACTCTCTGAATGTGGACTATGCTGAATGTGGATTGAAGAAGCAGGTCAGAACACTGGCTCCTACATGCTACTAATGTTGTATTTTCTTTATAGGGGGGGTGGGAGGGGGGATGGGGGTTCTTTACACATGTTTAATTTACACTGTCCTGTATAAACAGAACATACCAATGCCTTGTGTGAACTATTGGTCAGCCTCAAATCACATCCATTTTCAAATTACACATTTGTAACTTTTCACTGGATATATATCCACAAGTTTCATCTTTTAAAAAATACAACATATGTGTTATGCTGCCATCACTTGCCAAAGATCGCTCTACATCCCTAACAGAGATCGGGACGTTGGGATAATTGTCAGAATGAAAAAGCCGAGACTTTCGAAAATAAATACGGATGCATCTTCTGATGTAATTTCCATGAAAGTAACTCGAATAGTTTTAAGCATATATGTCATGCTTAAGTTGGGTCCAAACTATATAGAGAGCTATGCCTAAGTTACATTCTTCTCGGCTATCTTCTCCTCCTCCTAGTTTGTACCTTCAGGACAATCAAAGTTTTCATCTGTTACAATCAAGTGTTTGTCAAATTTAACCTTCAAAATACAGCCGAATGATTTGAGTGTAAGGGGCCTAACTGTCTGCAAGACACACACACAATGTACCACTCTGTGTAACATCCATGGTTGGTTGAATGTCTATTCCTCCTGAATCTTGAAAAGTCCACACCAAGAAAAACTGGATTGAAGGCCTCGATTCCTAACTCTTACTAATTTACAGAGCTTGCTCTTTCCCTCCTCCCCCCCCCCCCCCCCTGTCACTCCAACCTCCTTCCCCACCAAAAGTTTGGAATGATGAAACTACTTCAAAAATATGCCATGCATTCTCATGAATATTAATGAGGAGTCCCTTACTGATAACCTTGGAGGAGGGATGAAACTATTTTAAAATATCCCATGCATTCTCATGAGTATTAATTAATTAAACTTATTAATTATATTATGAGTATTAATTAGGAGTCACTTACCGATATCCTTGGGGGAGGGTTACCCTCTGCTCTACAATTCAGCTGAGTGGGATAATCTTTCGGAACGACCTTATCGAGGACGTCTTCTGTTATTGTCGGGAGGGTGAAATCTTTCTTGCCAGGCTCTCCGATAGCTGTAAAGAAAACGTGAAATGATGGTTATAAATATTGACCGACTATGAAGTTAATGTGTACTTGTAACACTATAAATATAATATGTATATATAAACAATTATAGATATTAATTAATTATTTATTAATTATAGAATCAGGAAGTATATGTTTAGATCTAAGATGGTGGTTACGGTTGCTTCTCTGCAGTATTGACATTCCAGGCCATTTTTCCTTGAACTTCATCTTAAAATAAGATGGCCGCCAAGTAGGTCACCTGAAGAGACGAAGGTTAACCACACCATTTTGAGAAACCCACAAGACAAATAAACTGCTGAATCCCATTGGCTCCCCCCCCCCCCACACACTGATCAAACCATGGATTATTTTATAGGTCCCTTCATGGTTTTACAAAGGTGTAGTCTCCGAATATCAAATAGAAATAAAGAAACGAACCCTTTGAATATTCCAACTGCCCAGTTTATTAACCTTGTCTTCAGCTTCTCGTCTAGCTGCCCTCCCTTCCCAGCTGCTTACCCCTAATCCCAAAGTAATGCCCCTCCTCAAGCCCCAATCCCAAACCCTACCTGGCCTGACACTGCTTCTGAATATAAGGTCAACATATATCACTCACAACCCCCCCCCCCCTTTTCCTGAAACATATAATAAATGGTCAAATTTCAGCTGTTTGGTTTACTAAGTCTGTAGTTTGGAAACAACTTTCAAGAACCCCATCGGTCAAACTCCACATGTAAGGAGACCATCAGACAGAGTCGATCAGAGGATTGAAATCTGACCCTTGAATACAAAACAGGGGAACACCTGAGGATCCCTCCTCACTGGAAAACCACAAAAGTCACGTTTAATTAAAATACCTCCTAATTGAGAACGATATTTGGGATTTTCGACAAGGTCTTAAACCCTTCAAGTTGGTCACATTTTATATGTCAATAAAAAAAATCAATATTCCTGTTTGTCTGTATGTATACCATCTTTATGTTGTTAGAGGGGGAGGGGGAGGAAGGGGGGAGATGGGCCAGTGAATGGGAGAGTTTTGAAGAATAAAGATTGGTTGTGACTATTTCAAAAGAATTCCTCTCCTTGTAAGTGGCTAATTGGGATGCTTCTTGAACTACTTTTGCCGATTAGTCAGCAAGCCGTTGGTGAAATTTGAAATTGGGCTACAGAGCTAATTTGATGAGAAGAAACTGAGGGGAGAAGGGAAACGAAGGGGTGGGGGAAGGGTGTGGGGAAGGAGAGAATGGGAGGCAGGAATAAGGTGGGGTGGGAAGAGGCCTCTATCTCAAGACAAAGCAAATAATGTGCAACAAAATTATCACGTTAATGATTGGTAAGATCAAACTCTTCTCGATGAAAATTCGAACAGAACTGACAAAATGGAATAAAATTTTGAATAAATTATTATTTATGATACCATACAAGTCACATTTTAGAATTACTCATCACTCGATGACGAACGCAATTGTGCAGTCTTCTCACAAATTATCATTTTTTTTGGGACAATTCACAGACATATTTGATCCACGTTGCCAAATATGACTTGAATAAAATTATACTGTACTGATATAGTCATAAACAACATAAAAAGCAGCACACTGGGAAATAATACTAAGCTAAGCTTAATCTTATTTAATACAATTAATCATCACTCAAAATGACAAAATACTAACAAACTATCCCTCACAGATATCAGTTTACACCTCACACACACACATTAGATCCACGGTGCCTAATATAATTGGACAATTCAAAACCATGATCAAATTGACTTCAAAGACAAACAACTTATAAGCAACTATTTCTTGGAAATTTCACCAGCTCAATATAAAAGGCATCTTCATGCCAGGCTGTCAATATATCTTCAATCGTTTTGTGAATCACTAGCTGAGCTGTCGAAAATTTCCTGCAGAGATTGGAGGAAAGGCGTGTGGAGGCTTTCCAGGACCTCTGTGAATTACACAAAGGTAAGATGTAGTATCATAATGAACAATACCAATGTTTTCAACTAGGACACTCCCCCCCCCCCCGAGCCCCCTCTCTCTCTGTTGGGTCTATGATACAATGATTAATGATACAACATGCATAACAGACAATCATTTTATCAGAAGAATCTTTCACAAATTACAGGATGGACCATACCATTCGAAGCTCTAACAAACAAGGCGAGTACAAATTTGTACAAAATATTACCCATGCTGTAATTTTTTTTGGATTATTTTGGAGTTTTTCCATGAATTTCTCCATCGCTTCTCCTTAACTTAAACTCACCAAATTGTAACGAGAAAGAAAGATTAGATAACAATCGATCAAATTGAAGGACAAACCTAATAAGTTTCTCTATAAATGAAATGAGCTTCTTTTGACTGCCAAACAGCAGTATAACATCAAACTTCTTCTTTTTTTTCTATGATTAAGACTGATATAAAAATTTGCAATTCTTTGTCCTTCAGTCGGTCTGTCTGTCTGTCTGTCTGTCTGTCTGTCTGTCTGTCTGTCTGTCTGTCTGTCTGTCTGTCTGGAATAAAAGTGATCCAGCAAACACATAGCCCTTTGTTGCATCCACTGCCAATCCACCAACATTCTTAATTTATTTCCAGCTGCTTTTCTATATGGAAAGTTAACGATACTCGCCGCCCTACCCCCCGCCCCCCCGGCCCCCTTCCAAAGTAAATAGAAAGTGACACACTGACAGGAAAGTACAACGACTAAAACTTGAAAAATTTGTGTTTCAGTATAAAGTTCACAAGCTTAGAGACGACAAAACATCTCTGGGCAAGTCGACATGTCTGAAGATCTCTGCAAAATACAAGACCGAGACGATAACAACGAGGTTAAGTCGTGTTTGTCGTATCCTCTCAGACAGCCCAAAAGAAATAAAAAACAGAAATAATTTGTGCCATGAAGGATTTCCATGATTTAATTTCCTATATTCTGCGCAAATATGCCCAAGCATATTTCCAGTCGGTTTGAAGAGAAGCCAAACCCCCAACCCACCTCCTCCCTAATGTTGGTAAATCGTATTATCATCGATCCGATCAATACCAATGAGAAAGACTCTCTACTCTCCAGTTAGGGCTTGCCGTGACGGCTGTTATCGATTCGCTGTTATACTGCTGTATGGGTTAATGTGCAAGCCAGTGTATAATGTCATCAATTTATAAGGATCCCATGGTAATCCTGATGGGGGGATGGGGGGATGGGGGGATGGGGGGAGTATTGCATTGGGCATGCCAAGTATGGTGCAAAACAAAATGTTAAACATAAAAAAATTTAAAAAGAAAAAATTAAAATCACAAGTTTATAGCAAGATGAAGATTTAACTTAAAAGCTTTATAAGAAGGAAAAAAGTTCCTTGAAAATGGGAATGAGAAACAAGGACGTAAAGTGATGAGGTTGGAATTTTGGTTTAGGCAGCACCTCATGAATATTCAAAGCTCAAACTGGCACATGAATATCCAGAATTTGGCTGTATAAGTAAAATTGAGAGCAAGTACATGTTGAGAACAAGGAATGTAAGCATGTAATTTTTGGGTACTCATTCAAAAGATGGGTCAAATCTAGCTGTTAATATCCTGGGAAGGATTATCCCCTGCAGGTATTAAAAGGAACTTCAATTATTATATTCTCCTACATTTCTCTTCACCATCTCCCCGATCCCTCCTCCATCCCTCCTTATTCCAAGTCCCTCCCTTTCCCAATTTCCCTTTCCCACCTCCTTTCCCACTTCACTTTACCACCTCCCTTCCTTATCTTCCTCCCTAAATTTCCTGCTTCTCAATCCCCACCCCCTCCCAACTCCTTTCGTCACTACATTTCCCTGTTGTTCTTCCGATCATAACAATTATTTATCTCCCTACAGTATATCAGAGCTTGCAAGAGCTACAAGTTCTTGTTTTTTTACCTATGCATATGATACAACCAACCTACAGCTTAACAGTCTAGTATGAAGTCAGTCACTGTACACTGACTGAAGACACATTTATTGACACTGATACTGACTGCATGGACCATCAACTACTGTATATTCTTCATGAACGCATAAAAGATTAAGTTAAAAAAAAGTTATCACTTTCATAAAAAATATTATAAAGACTTTTGTTGGTAAATCCATTACCAGATTGCATTTGTTATCATAATAGCTTCACCTAATCTCATATCCGATAATTATAAAACCAAACTTGGTGACGAAATGAAAAACGCTCAAATAGAAAAGCAAATCCGATTGCCTTAATACGTGCCCCTAGGGCACAGTTAGCTTTCATTCGTCACTCACCCTCAGAAAAGAAACACACCTCACGAAATGAAAATAAAACTTGTGTTTGATCACTTCATCTAGAGCATATTTACAGAGTGACTGGTCAGAGCTGGAAGACCGAAACCCAGTTTCTTTCAAAACTCTCAGCCAATTTTTTTCTTGAACTAACATTATTTCACAAAAACATGAAAAAGCTGACCAAACTTGAATAGTTCTGATAACCTCAATTTCACCGAGCAATTTACCAATTATCCATCTAAATTTTCTTAGCTTGGACCCACTTAACCAAGAGAGCCTATCCAGCTTTTAAGCTTCGTTTTTGTTTGAATTTCCTCTCTGTTTCTTTTTCCTTTTTCTTTCCTATTTGTTTTACTTTGTTGAAGAGAAGAAAAAAAACAGAAAAAAGTTCAAAGAGTTTGGTTACAAGACTGATTGATGTCTGATTAGTTCATCGCAAACAATCCCGAATCGCCGAGGAGGGAGCGTGCATTTGATCGGCTTTGATCGAGAGGTTGGGTAAATATTTGGTCAGAGTACTTGTGGGGCTTTACTCTGTGTATTTAACTGTAAGACCCAACAATTAGAATGCTTTAAGAACCTTATAAGGTAAACTCTTTTGAAGTTCTTCAAATCTTATAAACACGAAGAGAGGATTTTTATAAACCAGCAAATCGGGGAGACCTGTAAGTTCTGATAATATGCAAGGAACTTAACTAGCAAAGATAATATTGATGTGACTGAGGTAATAGAAGACTCAAGGGTTGTGCGCGACAGATTTGAAACGCTCGCTGCTCATGTGTTATGTACAGTTATATATCTCAACACTTCGAAGCAGAGTTTTGCGTTGAAAACTTGTCTCGTTTCTGGTGGTACAGGAAGCAATAAACAGTCCATTAAGGGAAAAGTAAACAAAGTACGCTTGGAGAGGCGCCTTAATGAAACTATAAAAACATGACATTTAATTTATTTTTTGGGTAGAAAATTGACTGTTTGAAGCTCAGATGTTACTAATCACAAATTCTGTCGCGAGTTTTTAAGTTTAAAAATTTTGTCAAGGGTTATATTCATTTCTGCTTATTACTATTTCTGTTTATTACTTTAAATATAGCTGATTCTTTGAACAGCATTTTTAGATGATTTTTATCAAATTTTTTTTTTTTCGAGACGCCGTCCAATAATTCCACAACAATGGAACCTACAGCTCAAATTAGTCAAGTGTCATTTCAAATATTGGAGAAGATTAGTCTAAGACATTTGAAACTTGAAAATACCTTTTTTAATTTTGATCATAAAGAAATAAAAGCATCTGGCATCTCTACAACAAAATATTGAAAAGTGGATCAATTCAACTGATGGATATTTCTTCCATTTACCTTCTTTTAGTGAAAAAAAGGAAGCATATTTTCTTAATAGGTTCAAAAGAAGAGCTGTAAGGGAATTACCTAAATGGAAGCAATTACTCCACATACTATTACTCCTGATAGATAGATAGATCAACTGCAGCAAACACATATCTAACTTGAAAAGGAGGATTTCAATAGACCAAGGAATAAACAACAGTGATCTTAAAAAGTGAGAAGGAAAAAAATAATACTCTGTACAATTACAATGTATGCTTCATTCAAAATTAATACAGACAATATTTTTTGGAACTCATTCCCCCTCCCCCCGTTTTCTCTCCATTATTATCTCTTTTTTTTTCATTTTTTTGTTTAGTTTTGCCTATCAGAGATCCCTCACACATATTTGGAGAACTCCAAGAAATGACATAATTTATAACGTGACAAAATTTGAGTCCTTTTTTTTTTTTTACTTCTCAATTCTTTTTGTTGTGCCTTAATTTGTTTCTTCTGTTTTATGGGGGGGGGGGGTTGCTTCTTAGGAACTCTATTCTGCCCTACTGTTTTTTTGGTGTGCTTTTCTGCAAGTTTTCAGACAGTTTTTCATTGTATTCCAATACCCCTCTGTATTGGTTGTCTGTACGACTAAAGTAGGACTTTCACAGAGAGATCATCTACTACTAATTTGTGACAAACTCAGAGAGACAAACCCTCACTGACAGGTCTGTCGGTGCACCATAATCAGCTATTTACAACTACCGAACACGGAAACAAAGAATGCATACTTTTCAATATACATATATATGCTGTACATGTGTGTGTTGTTGATACAAAAATAGTTATTATGTTTGGATGGAAAGGTTTAATTTGTTAAAAGCTACAACCTTGGGTTAGCTGACTTTGAAATCAGGACGGTATCTACCGGATGAAGACGATCTCCATCCTCTCACTAGATCATCAATCATTCCAGACTCGCATCCCTCAACGAACCATCTGAATCTATCTGTCGCTGCTTCCTGTTTTAAAGGAGCACGTACATCTCGATCGAAACATCTGGCCGGCGAGCAACCCGACAAAGTTTTAGTTGTTTACAGCAGATTCATACCATCTTATAGTGTTTGTGTTGCATTCATTCTGTTAATTGTGTAATTTACAGAAGTAAACACATTTCGTTCCTTCTGGGTTTTGTTTTTCTTGCTTTCCTGTCCGGGAGCGAGTCTTCTACTTTGACACAATTAAGGCTTCTTAGAACAATTCCTGTCACAACTATCAGGACTTGAACTTTAATCATCAATTATATGTACAGTATATTGTATATATTGTTGTGGAAAAACAAATAAATTAAATGAAATGGAAATCCTCGGTTACAATCAATATGTTTTGTCATGTCTGTGTTAAATTTGTCATGTATATATTTACCAGTACATGTTGTACACATGTATATATATACGGTAAAAGGTATCTCGAGACATAATCAGTGAGTTTTGTCCAACGTAATCATGCATTAGGGACAACAAAATTATGGTATGGATTTGAAAGATTTGCGAATTAAATATTACATTACTTATTTTGGGGATGCTAAACTTACTTCATTGGGTAATTAAACCAAGTAAATGACTAATTGACTAGTAAGTACAAACTCAGCAGTTGCAAATAGTTTCAGGGGCCCATTGTCAGGAGTAATTACAAGTTTGGGCCCCTTCACTTTACGTAAGACATTAATGTAAAAAGCACAAAGTGCCATCTTGCATGATGTGCTTTGAAGTGGCTCAAAATGTTGGAACCATCCCTGGGGGGGGGGACTTTGTGGGCCCTGACTCAATGAACCCCTGAACTGTCTATCGCTATGCCTATGGAACACAGCAAAATGGTTGAGATTGAGGACCCTGTGTATCCATTTATGGGTATTAAATAATAAATATACAAATTTGGCTATTTGTCAGAATGACACAAAACTACTACAATGGCCCTATTAAAGTCAAAATAATGCCTTAAAATTCAGAAATTTAGATTTCAGTCTCAGTTCCGCCCGGAAAGCTTATTACACTTCTGTTATCTTCCAAAGACCTTATTCATAAACCAGACCAGGATTCCATTTATTTTATTTTTGTAAATTCAGGAAATGACCATGCACAAATGAATTCAGTATCATTATATAACATGCAGCAGGCTTCTTTTAAACCAGTCTTTATACATACTTTTTAACACAAAAATACATAAACCTACTGGAAAGGGAATTATATCAAGCCAATGTTGAACTAAAAACTGAAAAACGAGAATCATAAATTTGTCGCATTAATTGACGGAGGGAACGGGATGACATACTCAGCATGGCGTCGTAATGTACTAGATTCCGAGTCAGTATTACCGATGAAGGATCTGCCGGAGGTGTGCTATCAGTCAGAAAATTTCCTCCTCCTCTCTTAATCGCAGCCTGACCTACATCCTCAAGATGGCTCCGGGACAAATGACACCTCCCCTTTTTTTTTTAGCAACTTTTGACAGGCCTGCTTAAGTTTTATCTCGAAAAAAAGAGATACATACGTACGATATATATATATGATCAACCCCTCACATAGCCAAAAAAATATGACAGGGAATTATTCTTTATCTAGATCCGTGCTTATTGTTTGTGATAATTAAGTCACAAGCCTGTAACATGTTTACAAATCACTCCATGCGAGTCTCCTTAGTTAATAAAGTCAACTGGTTATTTTGAATTGACTAACGAGAATTAGGCACTGTTTGTAAAATTGCAACCACAGATCAGAGATATACACGAACTGATAAAGTATCTCAACATCTGATTGGCTAGTTTTATAATTAAGCCAAGCATCTTCTCCATGAGGGTGCTATCATATCCCATCGATATCTGTTTATACAGCAACTTTTCTTATCAGAGCACATCATACGGAATTTAATAATTATTTTTATTCTAATATATTACTAGAACATTGGTCAGGAACTTAGAACTGAAAACCTTTTGCAAACGATCAACTCCGTGAGCTTGTAGACTTAGTTGTTTAATTGGTACTTAATTTGTATTCCACAACACGGTTAGGTTTTGTCGACTGTCATAGCGTGCGACTGAAGCTTGGCCAATTGAGCAGTTAATTACAGTTTGAAGTCAACCAAATCTCTGTCAATTATGAGACGTTATTTGCATCAGAGTATTTATATAAACTGGTCGATTTTTTTTCCATCGAGAAATCGACGCCCCGTAAGGTAAATTTAGTTTTATTTACAAGTGTCAGAATGAGTTGTTTGGAATAATTTAATAAGAGGCTCATTAATATTCATGAAAGAGGGCATTCAACTGTAAAACACACACTCAAAAAAACATAATTAAGAGAATGATTAAGTGATTTTTATACGGTATTAGTATAAATATAGTACAGGAACGCACGTTTAAAAATTACCCTAATTATAATAATGTTCCAGATGTTTGCTCAGATTGACAAGTCTGCATAAATTTGTTAATTGTTGGTTTTTGTTACGGTTTGTTTTTGTTATTGTTATAATCTTAAACTTATAGGGATCACACTCAGTACATACTGGGGATCCAGGGAACATATGGATAGATAGTTCGTGGGGGAGGGTTATCAATTTGCAAAATATGGAAGTAAGTACTTAATCAATGTATCTTTTCATAATATTTATACATTCATATAAATAGCAAATTGGAATTTCAGTCTTGTATTGTTTTCTGCATCGATGCAATAAAGTGAGATTGACGTTATATGTGGACAGGCTGGAAGAAAGTCACATTGCTTGCTGTGGACTGTTAGGACTGAAAATTGGAACAGTGAGATCATCTCACAGACAGCTGGCTCTGCACTCTGTTAAAATGATTCACAAATTACACGGCAAGCTTAAATTTGTACCATATCAAAAGGTAACCATCATCTGTGTTGATGATTAGTCAAACCCAAAATATATTTGCACTTTTTATCCTTCCATAGGGGGGGGCGGGAGGGTGGGAGTGGGGAGCAACTGAAAGTTTACTTCAAAAGTTTACTTCTCTGTCCGGTCTTTGAGCAATCACCCCATCCTGTTTGAACTGAAAACCGCATCTATTCTGCGAATCTACTTAATTCCTGACAGAGAATGAAGATCCCAGCTGAGCTTAATGACTTCACCGAGACATTTAACTGACTGATCGGGGCGCAGATACAGACATAACCCTACGACCTTCCTGCCTCCCTACGTAGAGACTACGGGCGTCTGCTTCCAAAGTTTACTACGATCAAACTCTATATGTTGGCCAAAAAGTTTTTTTAAGGGGGTGCTTAATTGATGCGGTGAGTTTGCCAGCTGTTTGGTGATATTAGGTCTTGAACACACAGAAGAAAGAGAAATCATTGAGAGAGGGAGCTGGGCGATAAAGTTACGATGACAGAAATGGCAGACACTAAAAAAATAATTGACTGCCAATTGCGAAGTGAAAAGTAGAAACAGCATCATCGTCATCATCATCGTCAGGCAGTGATGTGTGACGGCAGGTGGCGCTGCTGCTGCTGTCAGGATTAGTGTATATACAGTAGCGTTACCAAGGTAACATTTACCTTAGCCAGAAAACTACATGGCACTTGTACACTTGGTAGAGCTGTTAATAACAAAATTTATAAAACCTCACTGGTGGAGAATTGGAAGTAGAGCTATGATAGGGACTACAGATTGGCTACAATAGGGACTACAATTTAACATTCCTAGCTGGTACAAAGGTGTATGTAGTATCTAGTGTTTAGTAAGAATTAATGTATACTTGTATAGAGTAGGGTTAACATGAAACTAACTATGGTGTGAAAGTGTAACTGTGGATGATAATGCATAAAGCACTGGTCAGCTAAGTCAAGCATTGTACATAGTTGTTACTCATAGCAATAATTCATGGAGTATACTACCTACATCAGCTGCACGCAAGCCTTCTTATAGCCTACATATATAGCTTATATATCTATGGAGATGTGTTATGAACTTATGGCACTCTTTTTTTTCCCAAAAAATCACCCAAGATAGTCTGGATGCCACCAACAAAACAACTTGATTCACTGTTAAAGTTGATCAAATAATTCTTTATATATGATAGATATATATAGATAGATATAGAGATATATATATATTGAAATGTATACAACTTTACCGAAAATATATCTGTCATTCATCACCTGAGGGCTTACTACCATAATGACTAAGCTACTGTACCAAAGCACAAAATTTGAGTTTTTTTTTTACGGAAACGCTTCACGCAAAATATCAAGAATTTACAAGGAAAAAAAATATTCTCTGCTCCAGAAAACATGACCGACACTCGAGTGCTGAAAGCATCCTGGTTTTCGTTACGAATTAATCTCGATCAAGTTGGGACATCCTATACCTTAAAACATCCTTTTGGTCACATAGAGAAAATTGTCTGCTCTAATTTCGACCGTAAAGGGGGGGGGGAGGGAAAAATGTAGCATTTTCTCAATTTTCTGGGCCATTTTCAATCACTAGGACTTGACAAAATGCAATATCACTTGAGGACGACATCATCCTTATTCAGGTGTTTTAAAGTGTCGAATCTATCCGCGACGAGATTCCGTCACCTCGGGCCTCGGCAATCTCGCACTTGAGTTGCGATGGGAATTCCATACGAGGATTGTTTAAGTGCAAGATTTTCAATTCCATACCCCTCGGCTATAAAATGATGTAACACTTTAAGCCATGATCAAAGTCATATAAATTTACTACCGTACAATTCGGCAAAGTAAAAAATTAAAATAAGGAGTCTGCGATTCTATATTATGTTAATTAAGACAGTTACCATTCAAACACTTCTCAGATATCAGTTAACAATGAATAAATATACTGTAAGCAATAAAATCAAATCTTCATACATAAAAGATTAAAAGACATTGCAATGAGATACGGTTAGGGTTTATCACTGAAATAAGTCATTTTAACAACTAGCAGCTCTAATAGGTTTTAGTGTGTCCTTGATCTTTTCAAGAGAGAAAAAAAAACATGAGCCAAAACTCTGTGTTCACAAAGAACATAATTATCCTTAAAATCTCACAAATGGTGCATGAGATTGTAAATATTTACCAAGTTTATCATTTCATTATTTAAAAAGATACATTAATAAAGCCCTGGTTAATCTCAATCACCTTCAAACTTCTATTAAGTATAAAAATTATGCCAACAGTATCTCCAGAGTCCTGTTTGAAACCGAGGCATCTGAATTTTTT
>KN886471.1:29981-51135 GCA_000934455.1 Apostichopus parvimensis
GATATCTTAATAAACTGTACTTTGAACAGCAAGACATTCTTAAGATCCATCCAGTTTTGTTACTATGGTAACCTTTACACCGGCATGATTTGCCATCCCTTTGCAGTAGGTGGTTGTAAAACTTTTCATTAAATTTTAACAGCGTTTCTTTTGACATTTATACTGCAAAAAGTAATCACGATCAAAAGTTATTAGCCACTTGAACCACAGACAATACAGACATAAAGAAACATTTTTTCATATCACAGTAATAATAATAATAATAATAATGTGGAAAAATTATTACTCGCAAACAGCGGTTTCTCGGGCACGTACATGTAAATGCTATAGAACAGTGCATGATGCATAGTCAGACTTATAGCTACTGTATGTATGTACTGCTGATGGGGGAAAAATTATTTACCATTTTTACTGTAATTTGCTTGTTGGCCGGTGTTAAACAAGGTTTTGCCAGGTGTTCCAGAATGTTTGTCATGATGGTCGGTTAATTTCGGACAAACCAAATTAATCTGAATTAACACACAAACCTCGGAATGAAACTAAAATGCATACCGAGGTGTGCTATGTTGCACTTCGGTTCAAATTCACAATATTTGCTCATATTTGTCCCACTTAGGATGTAAACATGCCAAATATATTTTCTTTTTTCAAAGGACAGATCCACCTTGTTTAACCTAAAGTACGGCATGGTACCACTTTCCCAAAATACGAAAGTATTAAATAGTATTAAATATTGTCATTTCATACAGCTTAATACACGCTTATCCTCTTCAACACATGTTAACATACACTGTACCCAAGAGGTGAACTATCGATGATCTTAAACAGAGTTTTGGAAACTTATCAAAGATCATATTCGTCACCAGCTATCTGCTTCTACGTCTATAGACATCCTATCAATTCCAAATCCTAAGATCCATCTCCAACCCATTTAATATGCAGCATAAAATCATCCCTCTTTCATTTTCCACAATTTAAAACTGATTTTTCAATCTCCCTAGATTTCTGTTTAATTTGACATAGAAACTGTTGCTATCCTATCATTTTTATGACTTTTATAAAGCCACCAGTCAGGGCCTGTGAGTACTTTTATTTCAATCTGTATAGCGCTGAGGATATTAATACACGGGTCTATTACTCCCTCGCGAGACTCGTTCTTGTCAAATGACTCATATGTCACAATCGCACACAGTGTAATCAAACCTAAACAGTTCCCATCAAAACAAATCTCTCTAAACTGTTATATAACATATCTTGTCTTTACTCAGTCTCTGCCGTAATTTTCCTCAGAGGCATTTCAAAGGAATTATTCCCAGGTATTTGTATCCCCCTATCTCTTCTTTTCAAATTATAAAAGTTACGACAGGGAAGTAAAAAAATCATGCCAATGTCGGTTGGCTGTTATTTCCCTGCCTTACTCTTGACACCAACACCTCCCCGGGGTGACGTATCTTTCCACATCCCCTCACCCGGCCCACCTAACTACCTGTCAGACCGCTGATGAGAGCAGTCCGCAGAGAGGAAACCCAACCATCCAGGAGAACACAAAACAGTCATCGATATTTGCTGGGATAAGTTGGGCAGAGTAATTACTAGTTTGCAAGCGAGGCGTCTGAAATTTCCGTTTGATTTCCGAGGAGAAGGATGGAGAATCATTCGATGACAACCTGCACATGGAGTAGTTTTAAACATTCTTTTACTGCCAAGTCAAACTTTTCAACAATTTGAAAGAAAGTTGAAACTTGAAAACTGAATGTTGTTGTCCCTTTTTTTTTTCTTTTTTTCTTTTTCCTCTAATGCATGAGCCCTTTGAAGTCCTTATAAATTATAGTATAAGCTCTCCTTGAATGAAGCTATTGCTTTTTAAGTCTAGTCTATAATAAATATATCACAAACCTTTGAAAAATTTCTCTCTGCATAAAAATGTTTACTTTCCAACAAATGAAACCCGTTTACCTAAGAAAAGTTTAAACGAGGGATCTACTTTTCGTTGATCTCTCCTGAATTTTTTTTTCATTTCCAGGAAAAACATTGTTTTCAAAAGTTAATGTTCCTGAAATGTTCGGCCATATCATACTGTTATATACAGAAGAATTATTAATTATACACGATGAATATTCATGAAAACATTCTTTTCTTCTATGAATCAAGATAATTCATTTCATCCACTCATTTAAATACATTATCTCCTCTCTGCTATATAAAGTAGGCATTACCCCAGATTGTGAATTGATTTACGAATGCTCTGAAACGGGTCTATTTTTATTATCTGTCCGAACCAGGAAGTTATTAAATCCCATATAAAGAAAACCCTCACTACTATCACTTCATCCGTGAAATCAAAACAAGAAAACCCGCTTCAAACTGAGGAGAAAACACATTTTGCAGATTGCTTTACTACTAAGAGATAATCAACATTCCCAGACGCTTTTCCTATTAATCAACGGAAACCCTTAGATAACCTTTTTTGTTCCTTTACATTTTTTGTCTAATTTTTGCCCTTCCCATTTTCATACAGATCAAAAAATATCAAACCGATAACTTTTCTCATCATAAGTTCACCCATCCGAAGGTCACCTCAGCTATTGTAACTCTCAGCTTAGTAAACAAAACCGGGAAAAATATAGGGGTGGACGGGGAAGAAAATTGGCGGCAATATCCTAAAAGATTCTTCAAGCCAGGCGGAACGGAGTTACCGGCAAATATGGCACCAATATGTCTGCAATGTTAAACAGAATTTTGAATAAAAAAGTTGAAACACCCTGCCATATTGCAGCAACTATGGGTAACATCAAACCCAAGCCCCATTTCACGGTTATTAGCTGTAACCGGCCGAGAATAAGTTACTCATGGCTGCTGAGAAATTGCTTGCGGGCTTGCTGCATGTGCTCTTATTCTCCGATGATCCCGTGGAGAATTTCTCTGTCAGAATTATCCGCCTCTTAGAGGGAGGAGGGAGGGAGGGAGATGATCAGGCCTTGCTTGACTTATAGTGTTTATGAAGTCCTTTTTCAAACCTAACTTTTGTCCAAACTTGTCCTTGGTCACAGATTCATTAACGTGTGGAAGAACACGGATAACAAAAAAAATATGGAAGAAACAAAATGGGTAAGAATATGTGCCATGCTTGTTTTAAATGTAGGCCTGTAGGGCAGTTCTTAGTGGTTGTACTTCCCTGAAGAGACTGGGTCTATCATAATATTAACATATGACTAGATTACCAACTGTACAACAAATATTATATGAAAAATTCTTAAAATTTGTGATGCAGTTTATGAACTCAGCGGTTGATAATATGTCACTGATAAGATTATAGGTGATTGAGAAATTTGTCAATGATAACAATTAATAGCAGTGGGTTTATATTAAACAGCCCCCATCCATTCTCACATACGACAAAGATATCATTTTACTTGTCATTGATAACAATTAATAGCAGTGGGTATATATTAAACACACTTCCATTCTCACATGTGACAAAGATATCATGTTTACTTGTAGTAGTGGGAACTGGGTACCTGGGTACCCGGAAACCAGGGTAACCGCTCATCCAGGGTAACCGCTCATCCATGAAAAGATACTACCCGGTCTATAACAAACAGTCCAAAAATTTGTAAAATTCACTCACATCATTCTCCATTATCAGTCACTGACAAACATTTGATACCAGGGCATAATAATATTCCCAAATATGATAGTTACACTTTACATATATTTACTATCATAATATCTGAATATTCATAGCTGTTAATACGATATTTCCCTGTAACTGATGGAATAATCCGATATGCATTGCGAATAATTATGTTTTCGGCTTGTACAGTGATAAATCTACAGTAAGTCGCAATGGATGAGCAGTCCTTAGATGTAAGTTTATCTACCACATGGGGTCTGTCATTTTAATAACAAGTTTTATTGTCATAATTTCATAAAGTAAAATTAAAAGCTTGAATTTAAATCATATTGTACCTTGAATTTCAATGTTGCTTATGATCTTCATATATGACAGGGTACTGTACATTTCAACCAGACGCTACAAAAAATTCTAAATTTCATATCCCGCTCATTCATTGTCATCAGCAAAATGAATATTCATGAGATTAAGAATCATTCCAACGTCCACAATTGTAGGAAAACCTTGACTATCTGTAAAATACTTTCAACCATGTCATACTGGGATTGGACGACCACCACGATATGATGACCAACACTATTGCATAAGGACTGTCTGCCCTGCAGCATATTTACATACTTTCTCCTGACCATGATTATCATGGAACCGTGATAACTCCATTATAAACCCCCCCCCCTCACCCCTCCCCCCAACAATGAATCACTCACAGCAAATTTTCCAGTGATTCAGGCTAGGTTTCCTTCAATCTGTCAAAATTACCTTGGATTGCCAAAGAGTGGACAGAAAAAAAGAAAAAACAACCTGAAATAAAAAATCAATTCCTGTTATCTAGGCTGGAGTGAACTCAACCTTATAATCAACTTTTCAGTTTAGTGAGATGAAAATCTAGATACGCACAACCAAGGCACAGAATGAAAAGAAGAAGATAAATAAAAAAAAAATACTTGTTGTCAGATGCAGGAATGAGCTCTTCTTATCTTGTTTGTCCTTTCTCTGTGTCTCTCTCTCTTTTTTTTTTTTTTGTTTTTTTTTTGCTTGTTGATTTATCTTAGGCAAAAGGCTTGATGCGTCTCGCAAACTACATGTAGAAAATTAAACATCAATTCTGCTGGGAGCAAGCCTACAGGAGGATAACTATGGATTCCCAATATCTATGTGCGATGGCAAATTGCTGCAGGAATTGTTTCCTACCTTTTTTTGTTTTGTAGGTGAAAAAGTCAATGTTTGTACAACTATTGTGTAAGCTCTATGTATGTATGTATTGCCGGTCTAGGTGATTGGGAATTTGTTAAAAACACAGACTGCAAAGAGTACATCCTTTAATTAACAGCTGTCTAAGGAAACAAAAGAGATTCCAATCAGAGTCTGAGAAAGCCGTAGGGCAAATTTCTCGTCTTTGTGGGTTTTGTGTTTTCTTTTTTTTTCCGGAGTATCTCTGTATCTAATGAAATACAACAAAACAGATTTATATTCTATCTGAGTCTATATAATATCGTGACAAAACTTTACTTTGCCAAGAAAAAAAAAAAAAAGCCCTAAAACGGCAAAGATTTTATAGCTGCAGGGGGAAATCCTCTGGTTAAATATGAACAAGACTGATTGTCAGAGCAGATAAAGGCTGTGTTTGAACTGAGACAGATTTGATTCCAGTCTGTACACCGGGGAGGCAAGGAGTCAACCACTTAACGAGGGTCACCAATGTACTCATCATGTTGACATAGTTTGATTGCAAATCCTTCCCCTTGTAAGCTTAGTCATTAGCGGAATTGCTTGGTATCGAAGGTGGCAAAGCCGATGAAGACGATGAAAAAGAAGAAGGAGAAGATGGAGAAGGAGAAGGAGAAGGAGGAGGAGGAGAAGATGCAGCGATGAGCCAAGCACATGACTGCGACATGGTTTATGGGGGAGTAAAAATAGACGAGACATAATATCGGGAGTAAGTGCAGGGCTTGTTAGGTTCGTCTACAACGATTTGTATGTACTATGATGTAGAATTGAAATGAATATGTAATATACATCAAACAGTGAGAAGATTCTGTAATTAAGTGACAATTAAGATTAAAGAATGTCACTAAACATGTGAACTGCACGTACTGGAAGATCTTATATTTAGAGTTCGCAGTCCCAAGCAAAAGTACAATACATACGTCGCTATATAATGTGCTGGAAAGCTGGTGAAATTTCAACAAGGTCGTTGCATGAGGTTTCAGGTTAAAGAGTATAAACGGTATACATGATTAAGTGACTGGACAAGGAGAGTGGGTATGTGTATATGTATGTTTGTTTGAATGTATGTCTCTATGTATGTAGGTAAGTTATGCATATGATGCATCGGTATAACTTGAAGAAATATATATAGTGATATCTGCATACACGACTGACTGGACATCATTCATTTCACAAATATCTGCAGACTATATAATAGTTAATACCTAATTGTAATCAAAAGCTTGATTATACATCTTTATACTTAATTAATATTGTTCTCCCTACACTATGTAGTTAACAGTCAATTGTCCATTCACATTCTAGGCCACCACCATGTACAGCATTGGTCAGGCAGGATATACAGTATATTTGTGGTTAAATGAGAGGGGCTATAATCTGCCTCACTCCCTCATGCCCTTCAAGGTCCATGCATTTTACTACCTGATGACAGGTCCAGATTTATCCTTTAGGCGATGTTTCAACCACTTCCTTTTCTAAAACTTCAACTGGGATCTTGAGTTAAATTAAGGGAGGTACCCTTCAGTGAAAGCAAGTTTTGTTTTGACATTTTTTTTTAATCCTAACAGATATTAAGGACCATACATACTAGACTCTTGGGGGAAGATGTTTGTTTTTCCAAAATGTGCAAAGTAGCAGACCACACAGGGGTGTGGACGGTCCCTAAGGGGGTAACCTTATTCATGTCAGGACATGCCTTTTGGCAGAGTCTGTTGCACAGTTTGTAGGTTTCGGGTACAGACTTAGGACTATACCGCCTGAACAAACATATCTGGTGTAGATTTATCAATTACCAAGGAAGAGAGCTTTTAATGAAAAGAATACCTGGTTTGGCAATTTTGGTTTATCATCAAGCAACCTATTTAGCTGAGCTATCAAGTTTTGGTCACCACAATAGTTTTAACAGCTTTTAACAAATATGTAGCAGGTTGACTATTTAATTTCGAGAAAATAAAGTTGAAAACTTGTCTTTCTTTCTTTCTTTCTTTCCTTTTTAATTAAACCAGCAGCCAATTGGCAAGAGAGGCTATAAACCCTCTACCAATAAAACCCAAAACAATTTCCTGTTCAAATCCCAGCTGCTTGTAAAATCTCATAAAACTGTGTAAAACTTCTTTGTTCTTTGTGAAAACAAGGATTTCACAGTGTAATTGACCAAAGGGACAATTAAAATTATGATCTGACCCCAAGGCCAAAAGTAAAAAATCTTTTCCAGAAGAAGTAAATTTCATCAAAAGGTTTGACTTGCGCCTTCATTTCAACGTCCATTTTGTTCTGCCGATCTTGTAACTGACCGCCTTTTCATTTGTTCCGTCATTTGTCCGGAGTAACCACAAAAGAATGGCTACCTCATCAACCGGACACCTGTTTAGTTTAATCACTCACCCAGTCCTTGCAGGGTGTTGAAAACCCTTTCTAATACCCTAAATAATAATCAGATCTTCTGGAAACCTCTTTCTTCTTTTCAAGCAAACCTCTTTATATGGATCTTAATTCTTTATATTCTATTTCTTTTAGTGTATTTGTCTGCAGGCCTCCATTTTTTCTGGGTCAACAAATTTTATGACAAAGTCAATAAAAAAAGAGATATTCTAAGATGATATATGTTTGGTTCGGAAAAGCTGAACAAGGCTTATATTGGATATTGGTCAAAGAATCCAAATTGGGGTGTGGGTAGGGTAGATTGGGGGGGGGGGACAAGCTTCATTGCAGACATAATGGCTCCATTCTCTACTGCAAAAAAAAAATTCATGTCCCTGTGAGACATCCACAAGAAAAGTTAATTATTTTCAAATGTGGACCACTAGATTTAATAGCAACAAATATGCTATAAACTAGTTTAAAGAGAGATACAAACTGGTCTTGTACATGCAGTCAAGATTCACCAACATGTATCTGAGCTTTGTGTCATTGAGCTCAAATTCTGAGGAGTTCTTTTTACTGAAATGTCAAATAATTACAAATTGAGCCCATATATGGATTTCAATATTTGAGAAATTGAATAAAAGGGACTTAAATATGACAGTACAGAGTTCATAACCAATAGGACAGTTTTTGAGTGTTTATGGTTGTTGTTATTAATGTTTTAGTGTATTTGTTTCTTGAAATTTTAAATTTTTTGCTTCCATAATTTTCAGATCTACAATATTTCCTAACATTCTTTGTTTTCGAAAATCTGTCAGGTACAGGCGATTGCTAGAAATTTGGACCCTCCTGTTACATCATCATAGCTGTAACACTTTATCATTGGGGGATATAGTATATCCTAAGAATTATACACCCCTTTGTATGAATTCCTCTCTACACCAATCAATCCAGCCCAGATGGCCTTGGAATACAGGCAGGGTGGGTAAACTGACTCCAAACCCCTGCAGGTGCCATTCTCTTCTGTAGACAGAATCCTGGAGAAGTTACGCAAGAACTGAGAGTTTTATCAGCTTCCTGGTAAATTAATCTACCTCCCATAGGAGTCATAAATTTCAAGCAGTTTGACCAACTGGAGAACACAGATAATGGCTCACACCAGATATCCAAAGGATATTCTTGGTCCTAATTGTATCATAGAATGACCTTTACACAGCAGTGATAGGAGATAGTTTAATTAGAATATCATGTATCCATGAGTGTGCTAGTTCCCAAGGTCTCTGTGGTAGAGGAGTTGTTGTTAGGAAAGAGTAAAGGGGTTGCCTATAATTACATATACCTTGGAAGTACAATTACCCTTGGTAATACTTTCATGTATATATTAGCTAGGTTTCTTTTCATGTTGCATACATGAATCTTAAATAATATTTCCATAATTTATCAATTGTTCACAGTATATAAAATATGGGATCAGCTGGTCAAAAATACATCATGTTAGCATTCCCTGTACAGTGTCAGCCATCCATCTTACTACAGACTTTATAAAGCTGAAGCAACTTTCTGTGAACTTTCAAAAGATGGGGCCTATAACCATTGGCCCAAAGTTCTAAGGAATATGAAGTGAATTAATACCTAAAACTAAAATGCACCGTTCCTTGAGTCTGTGGCTTTATTATTCCAACTGTTTTTAATGTCACTTCATCATTTCTATTCTTAACATAAGTTTGTTTTTTGGGGTTTTTTTTTTTTTGTTTTTTTTGTTTTTTTATAAAAGGAAAACCCCGAAACAGTAGAGACATGTTATATGTTTATGTGAGCTGCCGTTAATTCTCATTATATGCAAAAGAAATAATCTATTCACTCATCTTGGTAGAGTGGACGAATATTCAAACTGTTTTGACCAATCTCACTGGTGTATTTAAGTAATTAATTGATATATTTAATTTAATTGTTTTAGTTTTAAAAAAAATAATTTAATAATTATATTTAATTTAATTTAATATATATATAAAACAATGTACATAATTAACATATCCTTACATCCTTTGTTATAACATAACTGAACATAAAACATTACTATTCGTGGCAAGCTCTAGACAACATAAGAAATATAGAACAAGGTCTCTACTCAATTAAGACCTTTCTCTACACATGATAGCTCAATTCTTGAGGTCTGTGTTATATATATCTTAATGTTAACACACCTAACCTTAACCACAAATTCATTGCACAGAATTGTTCAACACTGAGAAACCAAAATGTCTACCAGGGCTTACAATTGGAACCACAAAAGGTCTGTCCAAATAGTTAAAAAATTAAAAACTTCCCTATTTACTTTATTTCCCCACCTTACTTTTATTTTCGCTCCAATTCCTTATCCTGATAAACATCAAATCTTGTTTTAAATGGTGTCTTTATACCCTTTACTTACATACTGATCTCCATAGATTATCTTCACTATGTCAACATCCTTAATCCTCCAATCATTGAACCATAAGCCATGTCCCTCTAATTCCCTTTACAATTAAATCCTAACATTTCACCTTTTTTATTCCTCCAATTTTTTTTTCCACTCTTCATTTCTGTTTGGGTAAACCTGTGTTTTTTTATTTGTTTTTTGGCCAAACCAAGCTCTTTCATCAAGGGAGTCACAATATTTTTCAAAGAAAGAAAGCACACATGTAGAATAATAAAATCAAAGTGAATTATTTACAACACAAGCCACAAGGCTAGTCTTTGTAAAATCCTTGGGATCATGAGGTCATAGGAATACATACACTCACACACATAGCATTACCAATTTACCAAAACAGGTTGGAAATTGATGGAAGTCAACACAGACACTATATACTACTACTCAATGATCTGCTACTGTGAGTGAAATATGATTGGTTTATAGCCAACATGAAAGGGAGTCCACTTACACACAGGCCATGGTAAACAAAGTATAATATGTTATACATTAGATCTGTAAAGTACTACGTTTAGATGCCAATTCAACAGTGAATGAGGCTCATCCCACCCAAAGCGAACATTCATAATACATATCACTCACTACCAGTGATTCAATGACTTTTGGTGGCTAAATTCTCAACATTTTGTCATCCAAATAATTTGACATGATGATATTCAAACCGTGCAGAGAGACTTGATTATAGTTAAGATAAATAAAACTGTAACAAAAGACCTTGTTATGTATCAAAATGCTACTGCAGCAGTTCACATGTCTTATTGGTAACATGATAGCAATAAATTTAACTTTAATTCAAAATTGGGACATTCCCACCAACCTTCCTACCCACTCCTAAACCCCTCCCCTAAACCACCCTTCTCCACTCAAGAGGAAGGGAGATTTTAAAGTCTAATATTTAACAGCTATTTGGGCATTACCAACTATAAATACTAACAGGATTGTAAATTTACACAGAAAATAACATGAACATATTTTTGCTATTTCAGGAGGACGGGCAAAGTGTCCCCTAGTTGTCACTGATTTCCTCAGGTTAAATACCCAGTTCTCTAAAGACTTGAATCCAGTTTTGCAAACGTATTTATCCAAACACAGACTGTAATATTTGGCCTTATTTATTGACACCTTTTACTAGAAATCAATACATTATATACATACATGTACCTATCCTCACATCGATGATAATGCTGTGCCCCAACCATATATTCATCTCTCTCTCCCTCTCTCACAATATTTCTTGCCGTCCATGCGTTTCCAGGTAAGGTTGCAACATCTGATATTTTAAACGCGCATAAAGAGCTAAAAAGGGTATATAACAAACACGACTGGCCGTCAAAGAATTCCCTTTTGCATTACAGTTTGAAAAAAAAAGAAAAGAAAAGGAGTTCCACAATTTCTCATGCCACGAGATCGGAGAGCCTTGAAAATTGGCCCCCTAAAATTAACGCATGTGAAATCGGAGAATTAGGTGATAGGATCAATCAGGGTTCTGAGAGGCGTCTTGGGATCAATTTTTAAGGCTGATAGGGGAAATACAACCTTCCGTCCGTCCGAGGTTCTGGGTTCCTCTGAACTTCCTCTCATGTTCTGAACGGCCTGCAAAGCTTCTTCTTATGCATCGAGAGCTCTTACCCTTGAACTTAAGTAGTTGTTGTTTCTCGAGAGGCTGGGAAAAGTTAGCAACGCAATGTTTTCTCGCAAACTTTCTGCCGTCGTCGTTGTCTATAGGGTTGTGATATAACTCAAAACGTTTACGGGGATTCTGGTATCGAAGGATATTTGACGCGGTCTAGTACGTATGACGTGAGGCACAAAGGAAAAATTATGGCTGGCACGTTATTTTTTTTCGTGAAGACGGATATATATTGAACGCAAGTTCGGTTCATGATGTAATCAAAGTATGTATGGCATTTTATTTATAGAGAATTGATTAGATGTACAGAAATGGTAACAGTTATAACCATGTGGCTATAAAATGTTCCCAAAGTTTGTTCACGGTTTACCAGGGACTTGCAATGGACATCTATAAAAGATCACCCTAAAATCTAGCCATCAGTTATGGCCCATTTTACGTACAACCCCAATCCCCCTCCCGCCCAATCCCCCTCCCACCCCCCCCCCCCCCCTTTGCCTCCCCTCCGAACAAACTTAATGTTCCCTCTCATCGTCCATTTTCCATGTCAATTTTTGCTTCAAAACAAAGCAATTTTTGCTTCTACGGTCAAATATTAGGAGTACATTGATAGATCACAAAATTGGTATTCCTGAGATCACAATATTACAGTCCCAATACCCCATTCTTTTAATATAATTTGCTTAATCTGTTAGGGCATTTTTCAGATTTAATTGTTTTAGCAGCCAGTCTCTTTTGGGGAAACATTTCATACTGTAGTTTTGATTTTACATTTTCTCTCTTTTAGAGTAAAGCCATTCCATGCAATTCTCTTCAAGTTCATCCATTCCAGCTTGATGCATCAGCTTTCACTATCTTCTCACCATCTCCAAGTCATTATCCACTAGTACTAGCACAGACCTTTAACTTCACAACCTTCACAACCACACACTAATTTCTACCCTTTTGAAGTACATCCAAGGTGCTATCTAAGCTACCTATACATACATGTATACAGCCTCACCCCTTTCTCCTTCACAACTTTTCCATCTGTAAAAGCAATAACTATGTGTGAAAGCTGATTAGCAATTCCTTCCTCAATTCTAAGTCAGCTGTCAGGACAGGCAAGTCTAAGTGGTAACTAAGCTAAGGCCTACCAATTAATGCCCATCAGTGACACAGTAGTACTATGCCTACCCTCTCGTCGAGAGAATAAAAGTTCCGCTAAGCTACATTTACTCTGTAAAATGTGGGGTAATTATTTCAAGATATTTAATTTCCCTTCCTCATTGTACTCCACTTTGGCCTTTTAAGAGCTTGCAATTAACACAAGAAAAAGTTAAAAACTCCTTTTAATGAACCCAAAAAAAAAACAAAAAAAAAAAAGAACCAAAATCCTCCAAAAAAAAAAAAACAAAAAAAAAGGAGAAAGAGCTTTATTATGTTGAAGAAGCGGAGGACAAAACAATTGGGTAAAACTGAAGGCCGGTTCAAAAAACCCCTTTAAAAAACCTTTGGGCAAGCCAAAAGCCAAAAAAAAACAAGGGCCCAAAAAAGGGCCCCAAAAGCCTAAAGAAAAAGGCGTAAGGAATAAAACGGGCCGAACCGAAAAAAAGCAACTCAACTGGGAAAAACCGAAAAAAAATGGAAAGCAAAAAAGAAAAACTTGAAAAGGCTAGTCAGCTATATAGCTTGCTTTGTTACATCTCAGTGACACCATTTAAGCACATACAACTGGTTCATCCATACATATACAATGCTCATTGTTTCCATGCTTTAAAGTTGATATAAACCCATCCCACCAGCAGCATATTTCCTTCCCCCATTCTACGATTCATAAGCTAGTTTGACATTCCCCTTAACTAACATCATCCCTCCCCATCCCTACTCCCCTCCCCATCCCTACTCCCCTACCCATCCCTATCCCCTCCCCAGCCCTACTCCCCTCCCCATCCCTACTCCCCTCTCCGTCCCTAATGCCCTCCCCGTCCCTAATCCCCTCTCCGTTCCTAATCCCCTCCCGTCCCTACTCCCCTCCCTACCCTCTTCCTGTCCTTACTCACCCCTCCCCGTCCCTACTCCCCTACATCCTTTATAACATTACTTTCTGCAATCTGTTATATACTGTATAGTTCTTTCACCCTAGAAGAAACAAATCAATTTTTCTTTCAGCCAGCCATATTTGAAAAACAATACATTTTAAAGTCTTCAGCAACTGTATCTGATGAAAAACAAAGTTTGCATAATTTTTGATCACATGTCTGTTTATATCAAGTGACAGTATTTTATGCCTCTTCATTTTCCTGAAGCATCTTTTTGAAAAATAAGGGGAAAAAAATTACTTATAAAACTTATTACATTTGTACTTTTGGTTCTTAGAGAGTTCAACAGCTATCGCTATTTTTTTCTCTACTTTTCTCTGATGAAAAATGCTGCAAAATGTTATGAAAAAATGTTGGGGAATCTTGGGTATGAGCGAATAAGAACTTAGAGAAAGAAAGGCAGGGAAAAAAGCTGGATTCGAAAGAGAATCGTTGAAAGAGGATGCTCACAAGTCCTTCCACAAAATAAAGAGAGAAAAAAAACGTTCAGGCAGCTGGCATTTCTAAAATTAGTCCTCGTGATCTCGACTGTTACAAGCTCCGACAAGAGAGCCTCTTCCGAAACATGCTCTCACTGCTGGGAAACAAATTTCAAGGATAAGAACGAGGTAGGGATGGAGAATGTGATCACGATACTGAAGCACGTAACATAATCGCAATTTTCTATCATTTCAAAAAAAAAATTGGGGTGTTTTTTAAGTGGGGAGGCTTCTGTTAGAAGCATACGTGGATAAGAGAGTTTTAGCCGGGAACACTTTCCCACGAATATTTAATTTAGATTAAAATACATTTGGGTTCTCCAGAGGATGGTGAAGGATCTTTATTAAACCACTCCAACTCGGATATCCCTAACCTGACAGCGATGTGAGAGCTTTCGACAGGTCAGGGAATTTAGAGCTCGGATAAGGCAGAAAAACAGGTTTCTCAAATTCTGTAGGAAAAGGAGTTTAATCAATAAGTTGTTGAAAGATGCCAGCAGGGACTGATCCTTGAGTGTAGCAAATTGTGAGGATGAGAGCGCAGTTGAAAGCAGAAGAAGAAGATGAAGAAAAAGAAGCAGGAGAAGGAGATGGAGGAGGAGGTGTTTTCTCTTTCTCTCTCTATTCTCTTTTTGCGGTCTTGTTTTTTCCTTTCTTGTTTCGCATAGAAGAGAAATTTGCTACAGAGGTGAAGTAAGATTAAGAGCTAGAGTAAGTTTACAACCTGGACATTGTAAACAAAATCAAGTTAACTTAATATAAAGACTAGAGACGATTGGTGCAGTGCAGTGCCCTGACACAGTTTTTATTTTCAGCTTTTCAGATAAGTTTAATATTGGGTCCAAAATCACTGGCATGTTAACTAAATTATATCTATTGTGTGTTGTTCTATGATATAGTCTACCACCGTATTATCGTAAATGAATGGACCGTAAGTATAGTTCATTGCTTCATTGCGGGCGGGACCTCTTCACATTTGAATGGTCTGAACAGGAAATAACAAACGACGTGAAGCGAGAAGAAGAGAAAAACAGTCCGCAAGATGAGTTTATATTTGTTAAAATTTGTCCCCGCAGAAAAACTGACCAGAGGATCCAGTCAATTGACTTAACGCCATTTTCTGTTGTTATTAAATTAAAACCATAACAGTCATTTTGATCTGGACCTCCAGATTCAAATCCAAACTGAGTCATGATTTGACCCAAGGTCAGTCACAAACTATTATTTGGGTTTACCTGTACCAACCTCTTCAATGCACATTTGACAGTGTGAGTATGTATATGTACAGACAGATCTGTGCTGCAGCATTAACCCTCCTCAAATTATTGCACTTTCGTGGCTCGGCTGATAGTAAAAAATTGGAAGGTAAAACTTGATTGTTTGAAGTCCATGGAAGATAGAGCTGAAATTGTTTAACCTTGATGTAGGAGGATGAGTAACTGTTCCAGAGTTGATAACCTTTATTATCTTTTACAGTCCCCTGTGGAGTACTAAACCTGAGAAAACCAAAAATCTATCTCTTGTATAGTACTGCCAACTGGGCTGCTAGCCTTCATAAAAAACACACAGACAACAACTTGACTGAAATAATAATACCAAGATTTTACCTGCAGTCTCTCCTTCCCTGCCCTTGGAAATGCAAAATTTAATTGGCTCTTTATCTCCTATTTCTTTTTTTTTTTTTTTTATTTTTGGGGGGGGGGTTGGGGGAGGGGGGTTCGTATGAAAGGCAAGGGGCATCAAATAGGGAGATATTGTGGGGGGGCTGTGACTAGAATTTATGGTTAACCTTACACTGATGGGTATTATAACAGCACAGCACATGTATAGAGCTAGAGCATATATGGTTAAGCATGGTAGGAGAAATTGATGCTTGTAATTATTTCACGTCTGTGAGCTGTATTAAATAGTCCATCATCTGTAGTGGGTAACGAGCAATTAATTGTGTATATCAACCCGTGTACCTAAATGATACAATCTTGTACCATATGTTAGACCAATCAAAATAAAACTAGGAGTAGGAGCAATGACAAAAGAGTTTCCAACAGATCTCACTGAATAATTTAAAACTAAATGAACTTAGAACAGATTCTGGATTTGACTTGGAAACCTATTTCAGTTATTATCTATTAGAGACTTAAATTCCATGAGATTACAGAATGTTCAATATAGGCATATATTTAGGCATATTTCATCTTGATATCAATGTAGTAAACTTCTTTCTTTTCGAAACCTTCCAAATCACTTCTCTTCTTTAGTGATTAGTTGCAATTCACAACCAAATGTCTATATATTTATTTAATGAAGATTAACAAAATTCCACTTCACGACCAGTTTCGTCCTTTTGGGACTCATCAGACGAAGGTAGGAATCGAACACCAGACCTTTGTGTCACAGACCAAGTCTGTACCGCTCGACCACAGTGATTCTTCTGGTGCGTGAATGCATATAAACTGGCTTTATATACTGGCCAGCTTCATATATCTATGTATATTGTATGCTTTAGTACCTATGTGATCGGCTTGACTGAGGTTAGCTTGAAAACCTTTCAAGTTCCATCCATAATCAACAAGGACATAAATGCATGATTTTTGACAATTTTAGTAATAACAATTTTAAAAGTTGGATATGTTAAAGTTAAAAGAAATAAAAAATCTCTTGATGACATTCTGGAAGCAGATGTTGAAATATTGACATTTCAGCTGGTTTCCTCAAAATGTTTTATTTCACCCTAGTCCCTCCTCCCTGTGCCTAATGCACCATGCTCAACCCAGACTGTATAGAAGTCGTAAATGAAACGGAATGACCAGTAATCGGCAAAACGTCACATCCCAGAGGCTAAAGAGACCTGACAAACTAGTCAAAGAGCTATCGTGTTCGGCAAAGTACTGGAAAAGTAAATGGCAAAGTTGAATCCCTAGGGGGGGAATGATATATATATATAGAGAGAGTCTTCAACTACACAGCAAATGTATCCTACATGTTAACGATCCCGGGATAATTTACTCTACGGAATAGTTGGCACATCTTGCCTTGACAGTGAATATGGTGGTAGAGACAGAACTGTATATGATTGGAGGCCCATCATCATGCAGTAATGTGGATCGTGTAAAATATCTACTCCTCGACGAAAGATTTAACGTTCCCTGCGAGATCAAACCCAACAGTAACGTTCGACTGTAATACAATTATCCAGTACTGCATGCAGCTATGTATGCTATAAGCATTTTGGACGTGGGATTAATGGTCACTGAATATGCTAGTAAACTCAACGAAATGGTCACTCATGGTTAAATTTTGACACACATTCAATTCACCGTACTGTACATATATGTGCTTCAACACAAATTCCTTTAGTATACATTAATGTGCTATGGAAGATTACATAGGAACTTTCAATTGCAAAATCATTTGTGAGTAAATATACTTTTTATCTTTACTAAATATTTTTTAGCACATATTCCCTGGTGTATCTTAAACAATGTTACATATTATTTCTGGGTAGAGTAAAGGGCAGTCACCTATGCACCGCTGATATATTAGAGTACTGTATCAATCAGGGAGTCTTTGTCAAATTCTGTTTGGCCCAATGAAGACCTGTTGGAATGTATTAATTCTACTAACGTTTAGATTAACTCACATGTAGTGTTACAATGGAATCAGCTGTCTAATACATCAGGGCCCATATATAGACTAACAGACATACAATGATGTGGCAATTGAGAAAGTTCAGAATCAAACGGATTTGTATTTTTCTTGCTAAAATAAGCAATACGCTGAATACAAGAAGAGTTGCTTTGGGTAGGGGATACAGTAGGGGAGGGATATGGGCGGGGTAGGAGAGGGATAATGTAGGGGAGGGGTAGAGGAGAGGTAGGGGACCTAGTCTATTGTACTAGGTCTAGATTATCTAACATGTCTGTTATGTAGTGGAATCCGAGATGTGTTACAATTGCAAATTAGATTAAAAGATTCATAATGTTATGAGACAATTATGCATTTCCAAAAGCAAATTGATTTGTAAACTTACTACAGTTTATTAGTTGAACACAAGAAGAATGCTTTGTAGATGGGTGAGTGGAAGGGGGGTTGGGATGGGGAGGGGAGGGGATGCCTTACATTGATCAATTTTACTCACAGGTCTGACCAGTATACTAAGTAGAAAAAGCTACTTACATTGCTACGAACTAACAGTCAGATGCACCATGACCACTAAAGGTTTACAAACCAAAATTAAGGAACTTACTCTTTAATTTAATCAATATAAATAAAAATACCAAGATAAATTGTTCATGTATGGCATGTTTCAATCATTACAATATATATGTTTTCATATTTATAAACTGCACAGCAGCAGGCAATATCTGATGCTCTATGTGTATAGACATATATACTTTACATATCTATATCTATCTATATCCAACACACGCAATCAACTCGCAAGTCACTGTATGAGCAGCTGATGCCCAAAAATTGCATTATTTATAAAAAAAAAAAGGCAGAGCTAGGAAAAACTAAACCAGTAGAAAATGTGACACCTTTATGTCAATACCATCTCCACCATGTCAGTTTTGAAGGCAATTGGTAAAACCTAATTCTGATAATAATATTAATAGTCCCTATTGCAAGAAATTAAAGTTTCTGGGCTTTAAAGTAAAAATTGCACATATTTACAGGAATGAAAATCGTTGCCATTTTATTACTGTAGACTCATTTTTTCCTGTTCTGCATTTCAGTGTTGATGTTTTCCACTTTGTGAAGCGCCATGGGCAGTTACTCATTTCCTGGAGTGACGCTACATAAATCTACATTATTACTATTATTATAACCAAAACCTCAAAACATACATTAAAATGCACAGCTTATTAGCTTTTGGTTATCAGTCTCGATCTGCTGATATGTTAAATCCAAAAGCTCTCTTACGGATATCAAATAATTGAAGAGCCTCAAGATAGGAGAGGATTTGAGAAGCAAAAGGAGAGCAATTTCTTCCAATTCGTTCCGTATAGATACTTCTCAGTACTATTAAAATATACCTTCAAAAGTCAGTGCACCCACCAATCAAATATGTTCGTTATACAAATAGTACAATTAGTTATGGGTACCTGAGAGCTCGAAGGAGAAGGGTATGAGTGGGAGGGAGGGGGGATGAGTGGGGGAAAGAGGCCAGTAAATAGGACACCATTAAATAGACTGCTGGAAACACAAATATTGCTACTGAAATCTTAAGAGGATATAATCCGTTAAATGTTGTAGCATGCATTTTTTATGCTATTGATGTGTATTTTAATTAGGTCTGTACAATATGTTGTACGTTTGTGTTGTGAATTAATGCATTTTGAAAATCATGAATTAATGCATTTTGATAATGGTGGAGAAATATGCATGGATTATATTCAAGAGTTATACTACTGAAAAAACGTCTCACTTATTTTACGTCACTTTATAATCCATGCAAATCATATATAGTTTACAACTAGAGCCTGTGAAATATAATAAAACAAAGTTGGGCATCGATGCTCGATCGTTCTTCGAACACAAGATAATCCAAAAAGTATCTGTGGAGGGGGGGGGGGGGGGGGGTGCAGGAAGGATGGGGAACAAGAATGTAAACAACTTTCAATTGCAAGATAGTATCTAAGTTCCTAAAAGAGAAAAATTAATAATTTTCTAAAATATGTATCCTTTCAATGAAAATCTTAAATCCTCAAAGTACACAGTTAAAATCTAAGCAGCAAGAGTGAATTTTTCTTGTGCACATGCCTTTGGTTAAGCACATCACTTGCTACAAGCCGCATGCATCTTCTGTCCACAAGTGGGATAGCCTTGCAGAGGTACCTCTGTCTGGCCTTTGACACATGGACAGACTGCATGGACACTCTTTTATAGAAAAAGCCCAAAAAAAATAAATGTTCATTTTTTTTTTCTCTTACCAGCTAAGACAAGTAACTGAAATATAATCCTGTAAATAATCCACAGATATTTCATCCTGAAGGGGACAAGATCCTGTCCGTCATGTACGATTCACTCCTTCCAAAAAAGTTTTCCACGAGAAATCAACTGTACACACATTCCCCTCTGCACACTCCACTGTATAAAACTAATAATAAATACACTCAGATTCTACGATGGTCTGTCCTCTGTAGTTTTGTAGGCAGGTTCAGTGGATCAAAGCAATGGGGATGTTTCAATCTCTCTTTATTGTGTATCCTGTGTGCTGCAGTTTCTCTGCCTGAACAAGAACTGAGAATGGAGTGCTCTGATTGGCCAAAACACATAGATCATAGGACACTACCATTTATTGATATAGGGTAGACAGAAAAAGTCTTCGATACTTCTGCCAAGTTTTGTTGACTTTAATAAGAAAATATTTCCCATTAATCACAATAGAAGATAACTAAATAACTTAAATCGTCTGTTAGGTAAAATCAAGCAAAGGTTTGGAGGTTTTGTCACTACAAGAAAGCAAAAAGATTAAAGTTTATGACATGTTTACCACCCCTGACTATAATGAAAAACTTTTAGCCTATTCTATTTAGTTCAAAGGGAAACTTCTGATAACATTATTCCTTAGGTGATCTGGAAAGGGTGACCCAATGGATTGTTTGTGAAGTTAAACTTTGTCTGTGTGTGTGTGTGTTAGCCAATTCATACATCATATATTATTAAGAAGGGAACCAATATTGAAGGATAACTTTATAGACACAAGAATAAATTTGAAATGCTGTAGATAGTTTTAAAAAAAACTGCTATTAGTGCAGGTTGTATTTCTGTGACACTTAACATTGTAGGAATGACCCTTTAAATAGCGGAGCTTAAACAAGTGACTGGACAATATAGTTCAATATACAGACTATTGGTCAGATGCAACACAAAATTCAATGGAGGAGGAAAGAGGGGGACTAGAATTTCATGGCCTTAAAGGGGCTTTCCAGACATGTAGCATATGTTTAAGTCGGAATACCTGGAAAAATTACTGGCTGATATGTTTCATCGTTCATCGCTTTTGAAGATTTTAATCACATCTGACAAGAAACATTAATATCTAACTTTTCTAGGATTTGATTCCTAAGTCTCCAGGAAAATAGCTTTTGCATAATTATTTTAGTAAAAAATTATCAAACAACATCTCTGATTATATTTTACTACTGAAATCTCTTTGTGCAATTAGTTTTTGATATTTTAAGAAAATTTGTGGAAAATAGGGGGGGGAGAATGGTTTATCCCACAACTGTGTTCCCATGGACCAATTGCAATACCCCCCCC
>KN886471.1:62274-106577 GCA_000934455.1 Apostichopus parvimensis
ATCTTAAATACTTGGCCTGTTTCTAATTCCTGCCACTAACATTGCAACAGGAGTAAGGATATCATGCATCTATAAACTTCAAAAGTTTATAAATGAATATATAATTTAATTTCACATTCATTTTTGTGGGACACACAAGTTTTCTGTGGGACAAAAAGTTTTCTGCAGAGGGTAAAGTGAGTAAATATGTACCTAAACTAATTGCCAAGAAGAGGAGCCAGCCTAAAGGGATGATCATTTGCTACATTAAAAATAAAATAAAAAATTATATTCGAATTTTATATAACGTGGCTTCTCCAACATACAGGATAGGGACCTCAATGCTTTAAATTTTGCCACATTAAATTTCAAAACCATATTTGATGCTTGTCTGTCAGTGTGGCTGGAAAACAAATTAGAAAACCTAATTCACACATTTTATGATGCAAAACACAGTAACTGCCAGAAGCTAAATAAAAAAAATTGAAAATTTGATTTGTATAGGTTTTTGTGGTTCTTTACAACCATAACAAGGACCAAATCCATGGATTTATTGGTAACAAAATGGAATGCTTGTGGTTAGCTTGACAGGAAACTAAAAATGTCTTCTGTTTGAAAAGTAACAGGAAGAAAGAAACTACTTTGTTAAAAAAGAGACAAATTGTCCTATTTTTGATGAGGGGCAAAGGTGAGCTACTATTCAGTGGTTGGAGTATAATTTGTTTTGACTGTAAGTGAATTGCAAAAGGGGCACAAAAGTAGGATAAATATTGCAGAGTTGGTAATAAGGAAAATATAAGTGTGGTGGGTGTGTGGGAGAGAGGTAGGGGGGAGGGTTACTTTTATGAGTTACTCCAAAAGAAAATATCAGGAGATTTGTCATAATTCCATAGAGGCATGTAATCTTGGAAAAGTTGTTATCCTATTAAGCCTACTGAAGAGGAAATTTGAATTCAGATCACAGAAGGCAAAAAGTATTGTTCGACTACGAAATGTTTGATGAGGAAAAGGTGTGTATGATGGACAAGTTTCAGATACTGCATGAGTCATGTCAGGACACTTGGGAGAATTGAGGGCAAAAAGGGAGAATAATTAGGTTTACTATATACCATCTTACAGATCCTAAATGTTTTCTCATTAGTCAACCTTTTTTTTTTTCATCATTGATTATGAATTCCTCCCTTGTTTTTACCTTCTGAATTGGGACACACCAACCCCCCCCCCCCCTTTCTCCTTTCACCATATCCCTGTTAGAACTACAGAAAACAGCAGACAAACAGAAGGGTTCTACATCAAAAAGTACAAAGCCTCAGAACATGACAGCCGCTCTCAGGTAAATTTAACCTCTAGGATAAAGCCAGCGGTATCGCACCCCATCAATTTATTTTTGAAGTGGACCATTAATCCCTGTCAAACAAAAACCCAGAAACTCCAGGGGTGCTCAGGAGAGAAGTAAATTGGAAAACCAGAAACTGGGCCAGAAATTAATCAGACATGGCTAGAAGTGGGCCAAAAAAATCAAAGGATACCCTTTGTAGTTTTATCTCCCTTTACATTCCTTTTTCTTTTCTTTTTTTCTTTGCTATACATTTATCTTAAATGAATAGTAGCAAATCATAAAATTTGTCAGGTTTTCTAGTCATGGGGGTCAAAGACATGAAAACCAAGTCAGTCCACCTGTTGAAAAATCACTGCAAGTTACTGAAACTTAATCTATGGTGGTATCCTGTAACCGTGTCAGAGTTGTACTACACCCCAGTAGCTGTGGCAGGTAAAAACCAACGTTGACCTTTGACACAGATCTCCAAACTACACAGGGCTCAGTAGGGTAATATAAACTCCCAGAATGACACCATGGCAAAAGTGAAAGTAACTGTGTATGCTCAACTCTACAGGGAAACATAGGAACTATATGATTGAGATGGGGTTGGTGACACCACACAGCTTCCACCAGGTAATTATATAGGACCCCCTTGTTACCTTTACCCTTCTCCTATGTCACAAATAGAATGCTGCCAGGTCCTTTATGTGACATACGGAACAATATATCTTTGTTCAAAATTATCACATGTAAAGTCATAGACAACCAATTCCTAATACAACAGTTAGGCTTAACATGGAATTAGAAGACATGGGCTTAGCAAGGCCATTCATTCTATACTGGTAGAGGAGTAGAAGTTTTTTGGGGGGTTTTATTTTGTTCACATTCTAAGAAATCCCTCACCATATCTATTCAATTAGTGAAAATATTTCAAATCAAATCCTTTCCTCACAAGACTGTTTAATACTTACAAACCACTCAATACATTTCAGAATTCACAACATTTTCATCACAAACATTATCAACACTTGTTCTCGTGTTCTTTGCTAAGATCAAAATTCTATTGCTTACTTGAAAGCATTTTTTTGTTGCGTACTATTCTATGATTTTCTCAACATCATTTAATGTACGATACCATAACGACATATATAACTAGCTTATATATTCAAATCTAACTTCAAACAGTGGAATGAAAGTCGAAAAATGTACAACTTTGAACATTGTTTTTCTCAAAGATATTTTCTGTTAGGATCGCAATAAACCCTGCCCATAATATGAATATTTAAATTCTATGAACGTCACTGACTTTGCCATAACACTGACCATATCTCACACATTCCCATATCTCACACATGATTCCCAAATCTCACACAAGATTCCCATATCTCACACATTCCCATATCTCACACATGATTCCCAAATCTCACACAAGATTCCCATATCTCACACATTCCCATATCTCACACATTCCCATATCTCACACATTCCACAAGCCTTCTCCTTCCATCCTCTTCATCACATCAAACCAAGCCTCTCAATCACTGCAAAACACTTACTTCGTGCTTATACCTTTTATCAAAACTCAAAATCCAATTCATACTCATAAATCACAATTAACCTGATCAAATTCAACAATCTCATTTTACATAAAAGTTTGCACATAAACAAAAATTTAAAAACACAAATGGAGATGGAAAAAGGCTGAAATAAATTTGGGATCGTATTTCCACAGAGTTCGTCTTCAAGTCAGCCAAGAAAAAAACTTGTGAGCTGACTGCATTCTATATATATATATACATAACATGTATTATATATCCACTAGATGGAAACACATCTGACCGTAAGACTTCCCTCACAAATTAGGCCAAAGCTCCCGGCTTAAAATGATGAGGATCTTGACAAGGAGATCAAATTTTCAGACGCTGGTTTTTGAATTGATTCTTGACATTTTTTGTCGAGTGCAACTGAATCCTAACATTTCATATCAACTTTAGCCAGAAGTGTATGCCGGGCATCTCCGGGACATAAAATATTCTATTTCGATTAAAAGTGATGTTGAGCTTCTTTTTCTTTTTCTTCGTTTTTCTTCCTTTCTCTCTTTCTTCTTCTAAAGATCCACAAAATTGCCTGAAGATCTCTATCATTCAAAACTAACTTTATTTCATTCTTGTTTTCTGATTGACTGTATATATCTTTATGAATTTTTATTTTTAGTCCAAAACTTTAACTGGGACAAAATGTTGTAGGAAATACAAGAAGTGCAAATTCAGTACAAATAAGATCAAGTTTGACATTTAATGAAGTTGAGAGGAATTGTCAAAAAGTTGGGCCGGATAAAACAGATAGGAAACACGATTCATGTCATTCATTTTCATATACATTTTCAGCGTTGCATTTATTTCCTGCCTCTGTTTTGGCGTTTCACTATTATTGAGGAGTGGCAGAGAGGTATTTTTTTTTTTGGGGGGGGAGGGAGGGTAGGGAGAGGGGAGGATAGATCTATGGAACAAACTACAATGGACAATATTGAGATTCACAGGAAACCTTTTTTATGTAAGACCAATACTTTTTCTTTACATATGCTTTGATTTCTTTTGGTGTTAACTTAGATTCTTTTTATGTTGTAGGGTTTTTTTTATGAGTGGGGGGGCTGGGGAAGGAAGGAGAAGGGGCCACTAGGAAAGGCAAGGGCAAAAGATTCTCAACTTATTGCTAAATGAAGATGTGATTGTTCAGTCTTCATTCATCTTACAACTTTCCACCTCTGGATGACGTGGAATTTTCAAAATGCTCTAGCAAACTTGCAATTCCAACAATCTTTAAATCTTGAATATATATATTCTAACCTAGCTGACAGATACACAAACACTGGATTAGTCATTAGTTATATTGAGGTCCATAGAAAGCTGGCAATTTCAAAGAGAGGGCGCCCTGCATGAAATAACAAGAGGCTAAACTGCTAAAGTAATAAGCATCCTGCTAAATATGTAGAACCAATGTACAAATGAACTATATGCAGGAGAGTGCCCTTCGTTGATTGAATCTGTTAGTTTTCTCTACGATGTGTAAATACAGAGTTGGTGCGGAGAAATTAGGCATAATTATTTTAATTGGACCGATATTCATATGCACAAAAGGCATGGATAATTGGCAATCAATTATTTGAGGAGTTGCAACCTATACCTAGATATGTATATATATATATATATATATATAGGAATAACGGAAAAACTGTTAAACAACTATGCTGCATTTAGAGAAAGGCTGGATCTCGAGTGACATACAATAATTATATATTTATATATATTAAATTACAAGAAACGCAGGACAATTTGTCAGACTGGAAGTTAGAATATTACAACCATGCAGGATTTAAGAATGGGTGTAAGTGATTAGACCTGTACAAGCCTGCGGTAGATATATAGGCTGGATGTACTGAAATATTTTCTTTTTTCGGAAAATTAAATATGGAACTATCGGATATATACAAGGTCATGTAAGGTCATTTGGGGGCATGTAACAACACACAGTCCCCACCTCTATATCTTCATGTTCGTGCCCTTTTAGCAGTAATCTTCTTTCTATTGCGGGGAGTCCGTGACTTTGTTCCGGCAGGCAAAACAATAAATGACCAATATCATAACATCTGACTCATATTTGGTAATCTTTCAAAATCCTATTTTTCTTCTTTGAGTTGAAGATTTTTGGATGATCCTCGCACAAATCCCCCACCATGGCTGGCAGTCATGCATGGCGGGCGATCACTCCCCGATGCTCGTAACCAATTAGTTTGGAATTTAACGATATTTTTTCCTCCAATGATGAGGCCAGAATTCCGGTGTCCAGGGACATCCATCCTGCAATCTTTATTAATTAACAGATCAGTGAAAGTTTTCGGCTGGACGGTTGAGTAGAAGTGAGAATGAATGTGGATGTGTGGTGGAGGGTGGGGGGGGGGGGGGGAGTGACATTTATTCTTTTAAGGCGGTATATAGCTGCATGATCAGATCAAAGACAGAATGGACGATGACCACAAAGACCGTTGAGAATAAAAAGAATATATAGATGAAAAGATGGATGGTGAAATGTTTGCTTCAAGCTAAAGAGGAAGTGCATTTATTAAATTTGTCAAAATGGTGGACGGTCAAACTGGTTGGAAGTACGTAGCCGCTGCGGTGCGGCTTTGAAGGTGTTGGACTGAAACCGTAATTAATGCTGACCGTTGGTAAAGTTATCCAAGTCAATGTCCTCTCATGAACTAATCCTATTTGACAGAGATCATTATGTAAGGTAATAACGGGAGTATATTGTTATGTGCTGTATTGAAGAAGGAGAAATAGGGAAAGAGGGTGAGGGGATCAGGTGACCAGGGGAGGAAGAACATTAAATAGCAAGGGGCAGAGAAATATATATTAGACTGTACCATATGTTCCATTGGCTAAGGGTGGTGGTAAAAGACTAGTTAAAGGGGTAAAACTTGATAATTTTTGTTTGGAGAATACCACATGTTAGGGGGAGGGATCCTCAGGGGGGATCAGATGAAGAGGAGGAGGAGGAGGAGGAGGAGGAGGAGGAGGAGGAGGTGTGGGAAGATAGAGAGGAAGGTGATGGAACCGAAGGGGTGAGAATTGAATGGGAAGAAGGGGAGAGAAGGACAAGAATGAGAATTGGTTTACCTAGTGTGTACATGTCGGATAAACTATAGGCCTGAAAAACTAGGCCTGATAAACTAGGTTTACAGGTCTGATAAACTAGGTCTGATAAAGCTGAAAATAAATTTGTTGGACAGAGTGGTTGAAGGAAGAGGTATAAAGGAGACTTCATTAGCTGATAAAATAATCTGAACTTTGAACTAACAATAGGAGGATATTACATGGGAGAGGGAGAGGGTGAGAGAGGGTGAGAGAGGGTGAGAGAGGGAGAGGGGAGGGGAGGGGAGGGAGGTGGAGAGGAAGGGAAGGACTGACCTTTATATTTGTATGTATGACATTTTGGTGTCAATCAAGTTAACAAATATCTGACATATACATTAGGGTTACTGTAGGTGTGGGTTAACGTGGGTTACCTCTAGTTGTGATCAAGTGCCTGCAGTTAACTTCAAAAGCACCCTCTTCACACTAGACTGTATTATGATATGTTAATTAAAGTCCAAGGTACATGTATATCACATGATCGCATCTGTTCGATGCTCAGCTAATGTCAGCATCTAGTATCTCCCTGTTTCTACTGTAGAGCTCTATTTAACCTTCCAAATAATTTACAAACATGACTGACCTATTGCCCCCTATCATCTGACGCTTCCTCACTGAGACAATCATTACCATTTAACATTGTTTTCATGACCCTTAATAATATTACATCCACATTGGTACTTGCGAAAACAAGATCTCTTATAGCCTACTATAGGTTGACAAATATGTTATCCAGTTTCAAGGCATACAACTATTTAAGACCCTAAACAGTGTAGCAGGATATTAATGGGCCAAATGGGGAACAATTAATTACTCTGTTAAATGATCAACAGCCATGCGCCTGACTCTTTTACCAGTCATCAGCAATTATAATTAACAACGTTGTTTTGCATGGCACATGCTGCATGCCAGACCAGGTTTCCCAATGACTGAACAAATAACAAATTAACAACCGGTTGGAGAAAAAAAAAGAAAAAATCTCCCCCATCCTTTAGGCCTCTGAGCGTCAAGAATGCAAAGGATCAATAAAATTAACCAGGTAGAAACGTTAAGACAGGAAAAACTTTTTTCCTCCCAAAATGTCACTAAAAATCGAGAAACTGAAAAGCTGAAACAATAGCGGCAATCAATATCTACGAAGGTAAACGAGCTACAGGAATTAGACAAAGATGTACAGGGACGAAGGAATTAGAAACAGATTATCAATGTACGAGCATGTTTTCAATTATTAAAGCGACATTTCAATTGCTTCCATGCTAATCATTTTTATTGTTACCCCCTTGTTTTATCGTATATATCGACATTACTATCGACACCGTAATTGAACTAAACATCTACGGCATTGGTCAGGATGATTTTCTATTCTTCATAAAATTTCTACCCGTTATTGAAAGTAGCAACATTGGATGGATCCAACTCAAAAGAAATAATAAGTTTTAAATGAAACTTATAATAAAAATTAAAAAATATCGTGCTACAGATTAACTTTTGCAGGTATATAAGTTACTGTCCAAAAGTAAGACCAACCAAAATAAATTGATCTTTCTTTTAAACTTAAAATCCATCATTGATTTTTTCTTTTCAAACTTAACATCCATGTATCATTCATTCCGTCTGTATATTAGTTTGTCTTCATGTCTGTCCATCCTCCTGTCTGGCTCTCTCTGAGTGACATCTGAAAATAACTGGTGCACACATACGCATGCATGTACATGCATCTAAAACTTGTGCTTTAATTTGTACATGTATGCCATGTGACAGGTGGCCTCTCACCCCAAGTTACAAATCACCCCTTTCTTCCCAATATCTCATAATTACATTTCAGCATCTCAAGAGTTTTCTCCCCTTAAAGATTCATAAAATAACTCCCCAATTCCAACAAACTTCCTGCCCGTGAATAAAAAAACGTCCCCAAAACGTCCATCAAAACAAAATGGAAAAACAACAAAATAAGGAAAGGCCCCCCAACCCCCGCCCCCCCTAAACAAACCAAAAGGGTCCTGAAGCCGGGAACCCAAATAAAAACAAAACCTGGAGGGGGGAGGGAGAGAGAGGCGACAATAGGCACAGGAGACTCTTGGGGGGGGGCGATATATGTGACACAAAAAAAACACCTCTCTCTTCTCACATCTCTGCTCTCACAGGTGTAAAAGTGCAAAAGATGCGAACGGGGGAGATTTCTCACACACCGCGAAAACTCTGCCCCCCCCAAAAAAAAAAAAAAACCCCCCAGAGACACATCCTACGCCCCCGCTCGAGAGCCCCCAAAAAAAAAACCCAAAACTATATCACAAGACACAGGGGGAGACGCCGCGGGAGGAGACAAAACAAAAAAAAATAGACGCCCCAGACAAAAACGGGAAAACGAGATAAAAAAACTCGGGATAAAACAACAGAGAGACACACACCCCAGCAAGAAAAAAACACAGAGACAAAAAATACACCACACCGTGGAAAAGATATAAAAAGGGCACACAACAGCGCCACAGCACATACACTAATATAAGTAGTACAAGGTTCTACATGAGGTAACTAGGTAAAGAACCTCAACCCATAAACTCTAGATGCAAATGTTAAGCTAGGCTATTGACCCTGTAAAATCTTCTATGAACTCGTGACTACACATACTAATAGGTTCTGTACGAGGTTTCTCTTTAATCCAAAGAAAAAAGGAGACCAAAAAGATTTGTGAAAGTCATACGTATAGTTCCGTAAGGTTACTTAAATATAACAACTTCAGCTCTGATTCTTAAATGCAATTAGGAAGGCTAGGCTGGTAGTAACTGAATAGTATGCAGTTCTATATGAAGCTTAGTTTCTTTGAGCTCTTACAAGTAGCAGCAAAGTCATGTGGTAAATATGTGTCAACTGGTCTATATCGATATAACGACTAAGCTTCAGCCCCGATTCTTAAATGCAAAGTAGGCTCCACGTAGTATAGATCCCTGAATCAAAATACATTTTTGGGGCTATAAGCAAACACTGATCAAACTGAGAGAACTTACAAAATGTCTGTTTATTCCAACTGCCCAAACTTTTGTGTCCCACAAATTTTATGCCTGCTTTATTCTTTCATAATTTAAAAACCATTAAAAGAAAGATAGCATTTACCACCAGGCTGTGGAAACTTCAACCAAAAATGCAGTTTTGTGAATAATCTTTGCATTTTTTTTTCTTTCTAGCTCTGTGACTTATACCTGGTGCAATCACTTTCCTCTCCCATCTCTCCTCCAACAATCTTTATTACAAAATCAACTTCATCTTCCCTCCTTTGTCCAAACACATTAGTCTTCCTCTCATTTCACTTCCATTCTCATAAAACATTTGACCGCTTCATAATTTAAAGATTATCCGTACACTCACAGGTACATCGCACAGCTTCGGAGACTCCGCTCAGAGGAGGAAAGAGCTATTTAAGAAACATCGGATCTTATTCCGCCTGCCAGTGATAATCATTAAGCAGTGTGGTCAGAAATTGTTACCGAGAGGAAGTTTATTCCTCCAATTTTTCTAACAGGATAATCAAGCCTGACAGATGCCTTTTGAAAATGCAGCATTATAAAGTCAAAAGTTTCCCGTCAAACCGACGATCCTCGCCGTTCCACTGCCTTCGGATATAAGCTCAAAATGGAAGACAAAAAACTTTCTACAAGCCACAAATTAATTCTGCCTGGTTGGGTGCCAAAAATTGACCCTTTCTGCATTATAATCAGAGAAATATCTTGCTATGCTTCCAAGATGCATTTTCCCCCTGAGGTGTGCAAATCCCCTTGAATAGGGGGGGACTGTAGTGGAGTTAGATGCTCGGAAAAATGTGGAGAACCTCAGAGGGAAGGTATTTAAGCCGGCTTTTTTGCCATCATGGTAAGGACCTAATCATACCCTCGAGGTTGAAAACACCGGAGCGGGAATATCTGGCGGAGATGTACCATGTTTTGCTAACCTTTGGAAGAGGGAAGGCTGTTAAGTGTGAAGGCAAGAAAAAAGGTGATTGTAAAAATTGTAAAAAAGTCTGTATAACAGGGCTGTTACACTGGCCGCAAACGCACGTCTCGGAGAAGCTTTTAATGGGACCCTTGCCTGGTAATTCAATCAGAGGTGCAAATGAAGTTTGGCGGCTCAAAGAGGGAAGAGAGGCGCCACGACAACAAGAGATCTCGCCACAGCGGGAGTTTACACGCAAACAAAAAATCATTATGTCATTACTGAATCAAGATGTGGTACGTGACGTCCTTAACGTGATAAGTCGAGCTGTCGGTTAAGATGGAGATGTATTCCCACAGTCTCGGAATTACCGTATTTCCCTCCTCTTGCGAGCAGGGAGTCGCAAATAGAGAAGAAGAAGAGGAAAAACACAAATTTGGCCAATTTTTGGACAGATATTTGAAAGTTTGCATCCAACTGTGAACACATAATAAAATTATATCCCAAACAACAGGAGAGTTTGATCCGGCGGGTTGCTTTTCAAACCTACACCTGTAGGGATATTTCTTCATCAACAACAAACCTTTGACACAGTTGGTGCTCCTACAGAGACTTAAAAGTGATAAAAGGAACAACTCAACAAATTAGGAGACAAATATGAGTTCAAGGCTATAGAAATACTTGCTTTTACTTTTCTTGTCTGTGTGTGTGTGTGTAACAGTATGTGTACATGACTGTTTTGTGTGTGTATTATCCTGAAGGTGGGACGGGACGGGACGGGGGGGGTGGGGGAGGGTAGCATGTACATGTATCTGTAAGAGATAATTTATCAGCTGATATCACACAGCCAAAATGTTTTGCAAAATGAAGGTAATTTTGCTATACAAATGTAAAGATGGGTTTTATACACTGAAGCATACATACTTTTCACTATATTTTATATATGATTTGTGAACTTGAAATGCTGCTACCCAAAAATGTGAATATTTACTTTTTTCCCAGATATGCTACAGTATTTTGCTATATTAAAAAGTGTGGAAAGTACACATAAAATCTGTATACATATAGTTGCATGCATGTATACACATAAACTCTAATATACATATAGTTGCATGCCTGCATACACATATAAGCTTTATATACATCCTCATGCATGTATACACATAAAATCTATATACATTTAGCCTCATGCATGCATACACATAAACTATATGTAAATACATGCATGCATACACATATACTGATCACAATTCAGTGTACATCCTGAGCTGAACTAAACCAATCCTGCCTTATTCTTTAATCCTACAATTAATACATGTTTATTGAAGCTTATAACCTTATCTAGGAAATATAGTTCAATGTATTGATTATGGCAACATGAATAGGAATTGTGTAGTTATTGCAACATATCACCCACATTTTATGTGTATGTTAATTAATACTGCCACTCTCCCCCACCCCACACCTACAATGTTTAATCCCCTAAATCTCACAACGCCTTTAATTCCCTTCTCATTTGTATATATATCTCTACCCTACAGCCTCCCCTACTTCTATTCCTTTTCACATATCCAATCAGTTGATCCCTCCTATCCCATTTCAACTTCTCCTGCTTATCTATCCCAGTCTAACCTCTTCTCCTATTCCTACAGTTTATATACCCTCTCCCTCTCCCTCCACCCTCTCCCTTCCCCTCTTCCTTCTCCTCTACCTCCACTTCTCCCCTCTCCCCTCCCTCTTTCTTCTTCTCTCTTCAGTAATTCCTCTCTTCTTTGGTGTCTTTTATTTGTCATTTGTTTCATCTTTGACATTCCATTACACCCCCTCCTCCTTCCATGCAACAGGAAGCAGGTCCATTATAACTTATCACAATATTTGACCATAACATCACAGAGTTTCTGCTGCTGGTGAGTTGCACCGCCTCCCTTTCTTCTTCCTGACAATATAACACATCCTCCTCATATTAAACAGGAAAGAGGAGATCACGAAGAGACAGATTGAACGAGTGGACATTCTTCCTCTTCTCTTCGGTGGTGGACGACGCAGCCTTCTTTGGCGCCAGTTTATTTTGCTTGTCAATATTTCTTCCTTAGAGCCAAAGATTTGTGCCGCTGCGATAGGCAAGGCAGAAAATAGGCGGCTTAGAGAATAAGCTAAGCTAATAATAACGGGCCAATAACTGCAGGCGCGTGGCAGCGACACCGAGCCGATTGAGCATGCTCAGGCAACCGTGCTGGCTAATCGAAAAATTATTAATAAATCACCGCTGATATTTGTGAAAATTAACGCCTGTGTTGCTAAAAAAAAAAAAAAATTAAAAAAGTCCACACCCCACTTAAATTGACCCACTCATCCCAGTAGTGATTACACTTAAACACTTTAAATCATTTTCTTTTTCCTTTTTCTATTCTCTTTTAAGAAAGATTCCACCGATTGGTGACCTAAAATAGTGATCCGTTGTTTGTAGGTATAGATATGTATAAACTGCTCGGGACTATTGATTATAGGGTAGCACTCACCAGGAAGAATCGTTACGAGCCAATGTCTTCAGGTTGTCTGATCAAAGGCGCGGGCTTTGCGTCTTTATTTATTGTGCGGCAAAGAACAAGAAGAGAGACCAACTTGAAAGGGGAGGGAGTAAATTAACGAGAGATTTAACCCTAGCTGATGGAGGGACACTTTAACCAGTCTCGCTATTAGTGTAGGGGATATAATTTATTACTGCAATAAGATGTGTATCCTTAACAACCTAGATACACTGACATCCGAGGGTTACTTTACTATATAGCAAAAACAATCAATGCAGTGTCTTACACCAACCAGTCTGATGATGTGATAGGATAAGAGACCTATACATTCACTTGTGTTCTATTTATCACCTAATTACATGTCATTATGAAGTCGTCAGACTATATTTCCCCCAATTAATCTGCTCAGATGTTTTTTAAATCGGATCAAATAATCAATAAAAGGCAACGAGGTAAACATTTGACATCACCTCATAACAACATTAATCAGTGCAGTTATTACAACACATTTTGAATGTGTAGTCCTGATCTGTTTAGTAGATGCGTTAAGAGTTTGAAACTTACTTTAACATGGAAACTGCTTCCTCGATTTAGTTAATGAACCGTTGACGTTATCATAACATCTTCAAACTAAGTTTACCTGAACTGTCACCTCATTATTTGTGGGGAAAGCAAAATAGGAACTACATATTCGATGAATATCTGTAAAAATTAGGAACATTTTGGGACCTGGAAATAAATAATAAAAGAACTTTTTACGGTCATAATTCAGGCCTTATTAACACAAATCTCCTTACCAGAAATTGGCATGTCAATTTCAGTCACTCTGGATATGCATAACTGGCACATAATGAATTTATACATACATCTATGCTAAAGGTGAACCAACTTGAGGGAGGGGGAGGATGAGGGGGAGGGGTAAGGGAGGTGTGGGGTTACTAAATAACAAGGGACAGTGATCATACATCAATGTTTCCTTAATTTAATTGACTGGTTGATTGCAATTAGTGAATGCTCCTGTATGGCAACAGATTCAATCAACTGATGGGAATTAAACATTAAGATTGCAATTAGCTAGGCTATTAAAATTACTTTCAAATCACAGGACATTTGGTATCTGGCAAAATGGTTTTATTCATCAAGACATGTCTGGGGTACGCAAGCATTCCAACCCAATTTCATTTCACGATTCTATTAATTAAGTCCTTTATCTGGGTTGACCTTAGGTCTATATTAAATTGTTTAAAATAGCAAACTGCTCAATTAAATGGCCATCATATGATAAGGCTCATGTTGCCGAAATCCATCCTGCCTCATCAATTCACACCATCACATCCCTGCCTCTCACCTCTCCGCGAGTTAAATTAAGGCTTTCTGTCAAAAATAATTCTGCAGAAAATTACTTCACATAGATCTTCAATTTACTACTTCAGCTTCGAGGTTGCTTCAATTTATGGTTTCAATGATGGTTTGTGAAGAAAAATCGTTTAGGTTTGTTAATTGTTGCTGAAACTATGTTAGCTATATTAATGTATATCAATGACATAACTAATTTGGACTAGTCGCAATGATTTGGTCAAGTGGATTTTTACAATCTCAGAAGTATATATGTATGATACTGCTTTATTTCACCTTAAAGCAAAGAATCCATTGGTTGTTGCACTGGTCTTGATTTTTCATATAATTGTCATATAATCCTACTATAGGTAACTTTTATGTAACTTACAATAGGTATTCAACTTTCTCGTTCAAATAATTCAGATAAAAAAATTAAACAACTGGAGAAATGGACATTAAGTTCATACATTTGTGGAATCACTACAAAATACAGAAAATATCAGAATGTGAATCCGTAGTTTTTCTTTTAGGGAAACAAAAAATAGTAATTCACTACTTCTTATTTGGTAGAGCACAGGGCTTTGTAATACATGAGGTCACTGTTTTGAACCTAGTGCCCCCTCCCCCCACCCCCCTCCCCCTTTGTTCCTATCAAATGAACTTTTAATTCTCCTCATGAATATGTATGATAATAAGAGACAATAAGAAACTATAATGAACACATAGCCTGCTGCTTTATCTACAAGATATAATAATTGGGAATCTGATTGAGAATTTGATTCAATCCATTTCCATCTGTGATTTAATCTCCCCGTCAAACAACATTCTGTCAAAATTCATTTGTATCCTTCAGATTACTTCCCGGTATTTTCTTAATTTCATACTACGACCTACGGTACTTTTACAGATTCAATTAATCAGCACAACAAGGGGTAACAACCTACAAGTTTTAATCTTTATTATTTTGGTTGATAAAAAAAAAGTAAAGTTTGATAAATACATAGTTCAAATTCTTTCATAAAAAAAATTAAAAATACTGTCATGGTCATTTCTACCAGTATCAGCAGGATGCCATTGACCTGCTGGAACATTTTCTTTATTTTGAATAAGGTTCTCTATAATCAAATAAGTGAGTACACAAGGTCACTCCAAATTTTGTTTTGCACTGTAAGCACATGGAACCTGCAACTGTCAGTAGGAGAAATGAAACAAAGGGATGAGAGAGGACCCCCAGATTAAAATGAGGTAATGGTGGGGGGGTGGAGGAGGGGGAAATATGCAGCTGGTCCTCTCATGGTCTACCTAATGTAGCTGTTTTAATGGTGAAGGAAACCCAACAGAAAACTAATCTGATATTATAGGGATCACAATCACCACCATCACCACCACCATCATCACCATCATCACCATCACCATCATCACCATCATCACCATCATCACCACTATCATCACCTTCATCACCATCATCATCTCCATCACCATCATCAGTCATTACCACCATCATCATCACCACCAGCATACCACCATCATCACCATCACCACCACCACCACCACCATCACCATCACCATCATCATCATCATCGCCATCATCACCATCATCACCACCATTATCACTATCACCATCATCAGTCATCACCACCATCATCATCACCACCATCATCATCATCACCACCATCATACCACCATCATCATCACCATAACCACCACCATCACCACCATCACAACCACCATCACCATCATCATCACACAAAATATATAGCTGCCAAACAATTGTCCCCTTTTCTTGTCCTGTTTTTGCTGGGTAATACGACATACGTCACCAGCTAGGAGTAATTCTGATTTATCAACGTTAGTCCTACATTTCCGATTGGCAAAGAATAAATTTCACGTGTAGAACTATTACAGATGACCAGAACTATATATGTCTTTCTTCCCAACTATTAAAGGGTGCTAAACTTTGTACTTCCCATCATCAGGATAGTCATACTCATTGCTATTTTTTTCCCCCATTTTCACCAATCTGCATCATGGTCAGAGAGATATCTTAAAACTTAACTTCTTTTAAAAACAAAATGATCTTTCCAAACTAACTTGAAGATAGCAAAGACGCCAAGTTCTTAATTTACTATTTTATCCTGGGATCTGATTTTGGCCTTTCCATAGCCCACAGCACAATTTCAATGATCTAGTTTAAATTGGAATAAACTTAGCTTCGTCGCAACCTAGATTTCTCTCACCATCAACCTTCCAGCTCTCCTCCTCCTCCTTCTTCTTTAACTCTTTGCTTTCATTTTCCCAATTTATCCATTTAGTTTTTCCTCCCTAGTAAATTATTAACTGCGCCGTATCCTAACGTGTAAAAATTCTCAGGAGTGCAGCGATATATAGCTCAATCCCCTCTTCTCTCTTTTGACGTACATTCGCACGTTACCGGCCGGATGAAGACGTATATATATATCTATATATCTCTAGATGCAACCTGCAGTGACTGTCTAATCACCGCTGCACCTCCCACTTTATTTATTTCTTGGCTTCCAACGGCCCCTCAGGATAAACGTAACCAATACCGTAATCAATTTTAGAGTAAAGAGAAGAATAGCAGAGCTCAGAGGATGAGATTCTTCTTCTTCTTCTGTATTGCCTTGCAAATATCATAAGCTAATTTGTACAGGTATCTGGGTAATGAGATAAGCACACACAGCCTTCCCCACCGTTACAGTAATAGTACTCTCAGCAACAGACCAACGGGACTTGATATGGAAAATCCAAGAAATAAACTTAGCATTTCGAAAGTCATGGCGATAATGGAAGGGCTGCACCTCAAAAAATAAAAAATATAAATTGGCTATAAATTAAAAACTAAATCAAATTTTCACTGGAGATATGAAAATTCGTTGCTCGTGTTGGGTGCAAACATTTGCATGCACCGGTAAGCATAACAGTTAATGTTTACTCTAGATACATTTTTGTTATTAATGTTACTTTTAACTTCCTGCTTCAACTCATACATATTCATAAAATATGCGAACGGAGTACTGATCCAGCTGTTAATTCCTACACTGCATTATTTAAATTCACGTCACAGTGTGATGTCAAATGATGACGTTTCATCCATGGCCATCTGTACAAAACACGAGGTAAGGATTAAGGCTACACAAGATCCACCACCATGGATAGGAGTTAAAACACCACCTCAATGTTATAATGTTCAAACCTTGTACCTCCTCCCAATGATAACAATTCTACTGGTAACATATGGCATAAAGACACTCTTTCTTAATCTCATAAATGAGCATTGGATAATAGCATAGGGGGTACATTATAATCGGCGGGAAAATGTCGTAAACGAAATTAACTGAGGGCGCTGTCATATCTAGTCTCCAAAATTGACAAAACTGTTGCTATGAGATTTAGTACCTTCGACATGGAATCTCCTGCAGTGAGTGGTATGGCGGTATCGTGAGTTGAACCCATCTGTTCCTAGTTATATACTAATTAATATTCAACTAATTAATATTCAACTAATTAATATTCAACTAATTAATATTCAACTAATTAATATTCAACTAATTAATACTCAACTAATTAGTTGTGCAGCAGAGCTGCTGAATCTCAACACTCTGGTAACAGTACATTGATGTCGCATATATTGTCAGGTAGGCCTACAAATTGTGTCTTATATAAGCAAACTTAATAAAATTTTATTATTTATAATTAATAGTAAAAACAGTAAAATAGTAAAAAGGATATTTGGAAATAAGTGATGAATTGTCAATTAATATGCTTTCAAGTTTTCCCCACGAGAAAGTTAAAAACTAGACAAAACTTTAAGCATCCAAAAATATATATGGTTACATTATTCCAAAGTTATATATTCTATGCAATGATGTTAAACTAACTAAATCTCAAGCAAAAAGATAAACTAACAAAAGGTGACATAATGCGTCCATCGGGGAAACTTGCTAAACAAAGAAATTGACGAAAACATTCTTGGACAACTTGATTTGGTTTCATTTGAGTAGAATCTGCACAATCATTTATAGATAATGTAACATAACAAAACATCTTCAATTTTCATTACCACATGCTCCAATTGGCAACGACTGCCTCTAAACATTTCTCTCTCATGTGTTAAAGCACCCCATCAAGTACTTCAAACTTTTTCAGTTTTGCAAACAACTTTTTTCCTTCCTCTTTATAAAAAACCTGCTTGGGCAAACTTTGAAAACCTGGCAGAAAGTCGATGGAGGGAGAGAGAGAGAGAAAAGGGTTTTCTCCTCTCCGTCTAGGAGAATACGACGAACGACGAACGAGGAGTGTCAAATAAAACTGGGTCAAGCAGCCACAGATTGTAACATTACTTTACATGAGGCGTGAGTAAATCAAAAATGTAATTCGCTAGGGCATAGGGTCCCCCTAAATCTAGTTTTAATCGTAAGCCAAGCGTATACGCCAAATCTATCTTGAGATGACAAGTGTCTTACAGGACAAGACCGCCGTGGCAGTGACGTACTGTGTTCACCCCGAGTCGCAAGTCGGTAGTGACACCTAGGTGAGGGAAAAACATGTACGCTTGTTGATTTTGGGTTCGCTAGATGACAAATATAGGATTGGTAACTTGTACGTTTCTCTCTCGTGTGTGTTCTTTAAGAAACGAGTCTTCACTGACGTCTCTTGCTTAAAGGGGCAAGTTGGAAAAAAACCATAAACATCTGTCTTGCATTCCTGAACACCTTGCAATGTTGTTTACTTTAATTTCGCTCTACAACGGCTTACCCATTTATTCAAAATTCACGTGCAAGATTAAAAGGACAGATTTAATATTGTCATGTGACGTCATCTCAGGTTCATGTTCCCCTGTACCTCCCAAACACCTTGCTTCCCTTTGTTTTGAGAAACCCGGCCTGGAAGATCTTGATTTGTTGTTTACTTCAATTCCAAATTTCAAAATTCTTGTATATTCTGTTAACATGAATTCATAATTTCTTCACAACTTGCTATTATCATTTTTCACTCCGTTCACAATTTTCACTTATCATTTTTTTTTTTCGTCCTCGGCAATTTCTTTCTGACGGACCCTTCGGTATTTTTTCAGTCGGAGAGCGGTGACTTTAAACAGAGATATCGAACAATGCTTCAGGCGGGCAGAAGATCAGCTAAAAGCCCAAATTGGCTTAAGTCCTTTTTTCTCAAGGGTGCTCCCAATTCCCCATCCGCCCGACAGATCTCTCGGCCGGGAGAGTTTTTTGGTGTAAAGCAAAACTTCAGAGCCAGCCAAAAGAAGCTGTTTTTTGTTTTCTTATTTCTATTCTCTCTCTCCTCTTAAGAGGATTTTTGCACTGCAGAACACTGAACAGAATTAAGTAACTCAGTGAATTTTACCAAAAATTTTTTATTCAAATCAATGTTTTTGGTACTGCTGGCCATATATGGCCTTGAATCACTTTTCTGTATTTTTTTCCCCCCATTAATCCTTACTCGGAGATTACCATCTTGCGTTCGTTCAAATTTTTCCAACGTATTTACTGCTTGACGGCAGAAACTTTCGCCAAAACTTGGCCCCGAGCGATGAAAAATAAAATAATAAAGAAATAAACTGAATATCTCTGTCAAACTTTCAACTTTGTTTGGTTCCAGAAATAAGATAAAAAAAGGAAAGAGAGAAGAAAAAAAAGACATGGAAGGGGAAAAAGAAGAAATAAATAACAGCTGAAATTTCTCTTCCGTCAACAGAATTCCAACAAATTGGCTTAAGAAACTGCAACCGAAGATCAACATAGTTGCCCGGTTTCAAATCCACCTGGTGCCCAGTCATTGATTTTCCTATAAAATTTCTTGAAAAACCGATTAGAATTTGATTAAAGCTAGTTTGGAGAAAACCAAAAGTAGAAACTGGGAGTTGAATTTACTTAAAGGATCCGTGTTAAGTAAAGGTATCGTACAGGTACATACATTTAGTGTACAGGATCCATATAAATTAAAGGTATCGTACAGGTACATACATATAGTGTACAGGATCTGTGTAAAGTAAAGGTATCGTACAGGTACATACATATAGTGTACAGGATCCATGTAAACTATTGTACAGGTACATACATATAGTGTACAAGATCTGTGTAAAGTAACTTAAAGGTATTGTACAGGTACATGTATACAATTGGTGTACAAGATCTGTGTAAAGTAAAGGTATCGTACAGGTACATACATATAGTGTACAGCATCTGTGTAAAGTAAAGGTATCGTACAGGTACATATATAGTGTACAGCATCTGTGTAAAGTAAAGGTATCGTACAGGTACATACATATAGTGTACAGCATCTCTGTAAAGTAAAGGTATCGTACAGGTACATATATAGTGTACAGGATCCGTCTAAAGTAAAGTTATCAGCAAGACATAGACAGCAAACTAGACAGGGTCAGGGTGTTGTGAACAAAGACTGTGGGCAGATTGGCTAACTGTGATATAACAGAAAACTACAAACTAATGTCTGGTGGCAGGTTAACATAGATTATGATACGAGAAAAGAGGGCGTGACAATGAGAATGCCACAGCTGTGATGGGAAGGAATAATAACAAAAGAATGAACCATCTGATGGCAGATTATCATACATAATGAAAGAGCTGTGATGACAACAAACAGATAGAGCAGTCTTTATGAAGAGAACCTGCCATAGCTGTTATGACACAGAATATTACAACATGTAGCAAACAAGGCTGGTGGCAGAATACTATATATAGAGCTGTGGTTGCAACAAACAAATTGAGCACTGACTATATCATGACAGCTTGCCATTACTGTGATGACACAAAATATTATGCTATGTAGGTATAATGACAGAGAATATCACAAGAGAGCACCACCACCAATGTTCTCTTGGCAGCTTATCATGGCTGTGATATTTCATTATGGAGAGTTTAATAAGCACACTCTTATTTGATGGCAGATTGTATTAAACCAAAAGTCTATCAACAGCAGATACTGATTAATGCAAATACGTGTATAATTTTGAGGATTTTGTTCAAAAAAAAAAGAAAAAACAAGAAAGTTAACAAGGAAGTGGTGATACTGGGAGAAATGGCTATAATAAAAAAGGAGTGAGCATTTGGAAAAAAAATCTACTCTGAATCTAAAATGTGAAAAACATGACTTGAAAAGGTGTAAAATGTGGGAGCAGTTTTTGATGTGTTCCTCCTGAGTCACTTTATCACTTCTCAGCCAAACTGATCATCTAAATGCACAAAGTTTCTCAAACTGAAACATAATTAGAATGACTAATTCGTACCAAGATATTCTTGTAAGCCGTGTCTCTAACGATCAGCAGCCATAACCAATCAACCTCAAAGGAACTTTTTTCTGAAATTTTCTGGACACGTTGAGCCTCGTCATCGACGAGGCATTGAAGTTGTTGCAAAGTTTGAATCGAATTCTTATAGCGGCTTTTTCCTTCAAATATTCCTTCTAATATTAGTCACGCACCTCCAGCCAAACGTATTCTGTTTTGATTTGGACGAGAACGTAACTTATTTCTTGTTTTCTCCCAAACTTTCCGTTAATATAATATCCTCCGAAACGGAGCACAAAAAAAACCAAAAAAGAGAGAGGGAACCCGATCTGGTGGGGTGCCTGGGGGGTCCTCCCTTTGTATCCTTACACACCTTGAGGTGCCACTGGCTGAAACTAGGATATCGCAGAGGCTTCTTTTATTGACATTCTCGGATCGGTTTGCAGGGATTGCGATGGAATTTGTCGTCTCCGCCGAGCGACTAGGAGACAGGTGGCACTCCTTCTGCCGGGATTTGAACCGAGCCACTCTGAAATCCTCAATTGGTCAGCCGTTAATTGCATTTGCGACGGAAGAAGAAGGAGGGAGCTCTCCAAACGGCTATATAGCTTGACAGAGTTCAGGTTACCCTGCCTTCATTCCCATTATTCCGGCATTGTCGTCATCCCTGTCAGGGGTAACAGAATCTTGCTACTATTTTTGGCGAGATCACCGTCCAAGAGGATACATGAATCGAGACGGGGATTTATAGAGCACACGGGAGGAAGGGAAATAGCTTTACAGTCGGATTTTGCGGTGAATTTGCTACAATTCTTCTGTTTTTCCATAATCGCCAATTTAATGAAAGAACAGGTTACCCGAAAATATTCGTAATCTGTCGCTTTAGCCAACCAAAATCTTGTCATTTTGGAAGGATGAATATTCAAAGCCAAAATTCACAGGTTTTGCTAATTTCGTCATAAAATAAAAACCTATTAAAATTTGTGGAATACGATGTGATTTTGGACTAAAACTAAACAGTTCATATCTAGATAATATCAAGATAATTCATATCTAGATAACAAGTCACAATTGACTGTGAGTGGGAGGGTGGGGGCCTGGGATCAGTAGTATTTAGGCTATAAAATTAGGTCTATAATTAGTAATTAGTTGGATGTATTTTTATCTAGTTATTTCTATTTTCCTAACACCGATATCTCCAAGACAATCTTTCAACTTTCAACAAAACAAAGCAACAATTAATTTTAAAAAACTATTGGTAAGTAAAAACATGGACTTATTCAATCCATCAACACGCAAATAGAAAAATAGTATTTTTGATTTAGGTTTTTAGTATATTTGCTACTCTTTAGAGAGAGAAAAAGGTAAAAAGTATAACATACCTGAGATGGTTGAGATTCCCAGTAGAATATCAGACACAACATGTGAGGGAAGGCAAGAAGGAAAGAAAGAGAGAGATTGTTATAGAGGTTTCATATTTGCAGATTCCAAATTAAAAGCTTTTAAAACATCTTGGCAAAATACAACCAAAGGTAAGAAAGTTCATTGGCAGTAACAGATGTAAGGTAGGAGAAAAACAAATGGCATTACTGAAGCTTAAATTGATGCTAAAAGCAATTGAAACGATGCAGCGTTCTCTGATTCTCTCAACGTTTCCTTATTCTTTCCCATTCCTTCACCACATGAAGGTTAACGAGCCAGTTAATTGATAAATTTGATTCACCCTGTTACATTTCTCGCTAAGAGAGTGTTCTAATGCTAAGAATTTAGTAATTGTAACATATATATTTGAATACAACTTGCTTGAAAGCATCTTGATTTTTACTCTGAACACTTTTTGCATGGTATATTGTTTCCTTAAGAACTATAAGCCCCTCACTTCTTAATATACATTTTTTAGAACACCCTATCATAAAAAGGAACATAACATGAGTTGAAGAAATTGTTTACAGAGTTAGCATTATGCTTAGTCATTTTGAGGTATCTTATACCACTTTTTATATATAAATAGGAAGTGAAAAAATGCAACAATTCTGTATACAATATTTGCGAAGAAATAATTCCATTTCTGTCAAACATGTTGGTGGCCATTTGGCATTGCCATAGCAGATAAATTATTCCCAAAGAAGGTAGTTTTTGTGTAATCAATCCTCATAACTACCTTCATTTTTCTCTCTTTTTCCTTACATTTTAGGTTGTCATAGTTATAACATTTGAGCTTCAATTTTCCCCCCCCCCCCCCCCAGAATGTGATTTTTGCGACAATAAAATGAAATCTTTATCTTCTCTCTGAAAACAACTAATTTATTTTTTAATTTTATCCTGTAGATTTGGAGAATAAAATGCTTGATTAACTTGAATGCTTAATAATTCTCATTTTTATTTAAATCACACAACTGTTCCAGAGAAAGTAAATTATTTAATGTCAGCAAATTTGTCAAAATTTTGTGAATTTTCGTCGAATAAGTGGTACCTGATATTAGAAACCAATTATATGTATAGATTCTTCCTATTTAACCTCGATTTTGAAAAGAAATATTCATATATTTTCCAGCTGACTCCTTACATACGGCTACAGTTATTGACCACTAGTCTGTTTATCGGCAGCATCGATAAAGGTGTGAGGCTTATATCCCTCAAAATCACTAAATTATTCAAAATTTCACATATTTGCCCGAGAGTATATAAATTGAGCGAAGGTTATATCAAATCAATAATTCAATATATGAATATTTATGAGGCTTTTCCCATTCCATAGACTGGATTATTTGTCGTTTTCTAACAGACTTTTGACAGATGATGACACATACAGAAAGTCTCAATGAATATAAAGAGAAATGAAATATAATTACCAAAATTAAAACCACCTTGAGCAAAATATGAAAGGGGGGGGGAAAGATAGAAAATGCTTCTGAAAGCATCTGTTGCATAATTTGCAACAACAAAAAATTAATCAATGATCAAAACTGGTGCATCAAGGGTGCTTTTAGTTTATTGAGTCATATAATGATATTTGATAAAGAATAAACGACATGTTTTCATCGAGAGAAATGTTTCTAGCTTTAATTAACAATTGTGACCAAGACTCATACTATGTATGGGTGAATAGGGTTATAAAGGCAGCTAAGGTCAAAAGGTCATAAGAAATGCATAGCCCCCTAATTATGCAAAGAAAGGTCAAAAGCTGGTCACTTGTGTTCACTAAATATCATAAGCTTTACTAATTTCAATCTAATTTAATACAATAAAATTACATTTCTTTTGAAGTTTATGATTACAGACTTCTTAACTGTTACTAAAATTCATTGAAGTTTTTCTCATATCATATCTGCGATGACCAACTCTTAGAAATCTGTGTTATTTATATATTTAATACATCTCTATCGCACTTTATTTTAAAAATTTCCAATATACATATATAGTCTTTCCTTCCCATTTGATTCTTGTCTTTGTTTTGTTATTTTCTCTTCCTTCTTATTCTTCTTCCTTTTTCTTTTTTGTAATTTCCACAAAAAAAAAATTAATTAAAGGTGAAAAATTATGAATTATACTCTGTACTATGTTCAGTAAGGATTGGATTGTATTTAAATCACACTTTCACATTCAGATTGGATGTGGCAAGATCTCACTTGTAGTTGCACAGGCTCGATGAGACAAAAGTGAGGGCACTATAACACATTACAGGTTAAACAAGAGAAATCGAGGGCGCTATGCTTAAACTAACCAGGAGAAATTCTTGAAGCATGATTAACATCATATATATATTTTGTATGTACAGCTCTTTCACATTCAAGTTACTTAGTCTGCAGTTGTAAACATGAATTAATAATTGTACTTTCATAGAAAATATAGTTCATTGACAGATGAAAACAAATATGGTTGGAAAAGTTTTCCTGTTTGACAAATCATGAGTGATTTTATCCAGATATTACAGAAAAGTTATCGCTTTTTTTTAAAAATATAAACTTGATTCTTTTCGATGCTTATTTTGTTTTCTATGCTTATTTTGTTTTCGATATTTGGTTCTTCTTTCTTCGATGGGTTTGCATCTATATTTGACTTTGTTATACATAACCAGTTCATTATACATACTGACTAGATTTATTTATTGGACAAGATTAGGAATATGTTTGGCATGTTTACACTTGAGATTAGACCCTGTACTCTGTGTTTAACATTAAAAGTTACCTCTGGAGGTTTTACATTAAATCCCCACGTAGCCATTTCAGACCCAGCCCTTGCAAAAACGAGCAGGCAGTTGAGTTTCTTTTATATCAAGAAAGGAATGAACCAATAAAAGTTATGTAACGTGCAGAGCTAATATAAATGCCTACTACAATTGTGTCAAAATTAGCTAAAGTCAAAGGTCACTGCTGGTCCTGGGTCAACAATGAGCTGTATTTATATTACAAATTGAACACTGAGAATATAGTCTGACCCTCACTGGATCACAACATGTCCAAATCATGGGGCCTGTTCCATGGTGACACCAAAGATTGGACCCCAATTGTGGGGCCTATGCACACAGTGGATGGTAATTATAACAGTAATACTCACGTTAGTACTAGGAGTAAGAAAAGGCCTAACGTTACACAGTATCAACCAGTGACATTCGGCCCAAGCTTACCACCAGTATTGGGACCACAATATGGTAACATGTCTGCATAACTTATGGTCAGGATGTCAAGGCCAATGTAAAATTCAGGGTCAAAAGGGTTAAATCAGTTTAAAATAGTTGCTAAAGCTAAGGAATGAAATTGTGATGATTGTTGGAGGCAGATAAACTTAAAGTCCTGATGTGCAATAGTTCAAGGGAATGTTATCTTGGAGTATTAGTGTAAAAGTTTCTAAATAGCTTTTCCAGTTTTCAATATTTTTAACCTTACAAATATACCACACCTCTGAATTGTTCTATTAGGGCTAAATTGGTGATGATGTCTGTCCCCTTTCGTGCAGACCTAAAATGTTTATGTGAATCCAATAGTTTATATATTCTATCAACCAAAGTTCTTTAAATTGAATGTCATCAGAACAACATAACACCCATTCTACACCACACACTTATTTCACATTATAAACATGTTATTTAAGGCCATAAATTGTACGTTTTCTTATTGACGTCTGAGATGCATCTAAGGAACATGTCCTAAAGGTCTGTTTGTTAGTCCAGTAGTGTAGCCATTGTCATTGATGAGCCTCCGATATCTAAATGAAAATGATATTTTTTAAAACTTCCATAACAGGTATAAAAAATACTGGTAATAGTGCTTTTTAACAGTCTACAACAATTGTTAAAATTAATTTCACACTCAGAAGTTATCTTTAAATCATTAAATAAAAAATCACCAACCAGTTTGTGTTCAAGAAGGATCTGATGATGATTATCTGTTTATTGTTACACAGTGAACCAAATGCAACTTTCTGACAGATGTTCACTGTTATTATTGTATGCTGCCACCACATTTTGTGATATAACTGCTCTATGTTTTGGTTTTGATGTACTGCCACCACTTTTACTTCAAAAACACAACTTTCTTGCTCTGGTGTCATAATCAAACAATTCAACTGATTGTACCAATATCTATTCTTGTTTTGCCTTCTGCAGAACAGCCATTGCATACCAAATTTAAGGGATACTATGCTTAGTTAAAATCAAAACAATCATTGTCTTCATGTACCAGCACGTTTTTTCATACCAATAATTACCAGGGTCAACGTCAAATGGTTCTGGCAAATTATACACAACGCTCAAACTTGCAAGATTTTGTTAATGTTCATGCATGTTTCCATTATAAAGTATGGCACATAGATTCTGGCAATTAATTTAGTACAAGGCTTTGAGAGCTATTAACATGTATGTTAATGGAGATAATTGCTGTAAATGCATTAAACATTAGGTTCATTAATCAATGTCAGTGCACAGGGTGCTGGTAATCAAGGTATAGCTCAGGATAAGTTCTACCACTGAAGATTTAATAAAGATTGAGTTATATGTTAACTTTAAAATTCACATGCCTTCAGTACCGTTCTTGAAAGTAATAAAACATAATGAAATGTTTCATTAAAAAAATGCTTTGAAGTAAAATTCCTTTCAAATATATTATACATAAAATTTTACCTTGATGATGATAATTCAAGCCATACTTACTCAGAATTTTATATAATTTTTCCAAATTTTCAATTTTTGTTTAAAAATATTACAAATAGTAATAATGCTACATGTATGCATGGGCCCAATCAATCTCCATCTGTTATTATAGAGGGCAACGTAATAAGACATGAATGCTGTTACCCGGATGAAGGGTGCTATGCACAGTACCCTATACAATGTACAGGGAATAATTCAAATAGTGTTCAAACTTTGTATAGCATTTTTAAAGGATCTGAGCTTTGTCTCTGTGGTTTCCTTGTGTACAAGAACTGCTATATATCTTTGCACTTGTATAGCAGTTTGAAAATTATGCACTGTATTTTGCGATGCGATACCGAATAAATTAATCCCTGTACACACTTGGGTGTTTACTTATATAGCTTTCCAAGAACTGTTTATAGTGACATATATATATAAATATGTATATATGCTTAGGTGGCCACCATATTTCATACTTTTCAAAAAAGAACTTACACAACACATTAACTAAAACTGTAATTTGATGCACAGAATAAGCTTAGATCCCACACAGTATGCCACAATTTGAAATCCTAGCAAACAGAGTACAAATTTCAAAAGTGCACTCACCAATATATGGGGTGTGTGTGACCAGATATTTTTCAAAAATGTTGAAAACGGCACACATTTTTCGAACGCAGGAAAGATCGGAGGCCTTAATTATACCGTTCAAATCACTCGAGCCTTATTCAGTTTTTAGTGCAAAGAATTACCCTTTTATTGGGGCATATTTCTCAATATGATTTACATGACCCAGAATTTCATTGCTTATTGAGGACCGTCCACTCAAGTTGACAATGTTGTATAAACAGAGGCGGCAATCTGCAAGACATTCAGACACGACAGTATCTCCAAAAGTCACAAATAAAATGCTTCATTTCAAGAGCTAAAAGATGAACTGTATTCACTGAGATTCAACAAAATATCTTTGATTCCTGGAACTGGCTGACAAACTGTAAGAATTCCTTCAAATGAGTGGACAACTGAACCAGAAATATCAGGTTTGTCATCAAATATATGCCAATAAACAGGTAGCTCACTGGGATGGACTTTGGTGTGTGTGGGAGTGGGAGTGGGGTTCAAGGGGGTAGGGAGGGGGGTCAAGGGACTGGAGGAGGGTGAAGGGTGACACTGGTTATAAAATAAAGTAACACCATCTTCCCACAAGTGCTGGTTATAAGAATAAAACCCAATCGAAAGATGCTGCAGTCAAAATAAACTAATATGACTTCAAGTCATAACTAACAAATTCAATACTCCATCAAAGTCACAATTGGTTAACTATTCTGTCTAAATGACATCATCAACCAACTTTGAGTAAAATGAAGGAGGGTGGGTGGAGGGAGGTAGAGACAGACACCAAAAACCATCATCTTTGGCATACTATCACAGCGATCTTTGTGAAGAGCAAGAAAATACTTTTCCAAGATGAACAAGATATTTCTTGACTGTTTGGGCAAGTTGTGCATGACAAAGTTATACCTCTATCATACATAGACCAAATAATAGCGGTTGGCTTTGTGTCTGAATTAATGTTGCTCAATTCATAGATATGCCAAACTAATCATACTTCTTCAAAATACAAATTTTGGTTTAAACAAATTGTTTTGTCTATACGAATGACGACGTTTCATCAACTGACTGAGGGGGAATTAATATATTATAGTCTAGTTTTATGCAGTTGCAGTCCAAACAATCCTCTTGGCAGCCATAACAAACGACCTTACAAATTTAAACACAGGATTTTAAGGGTACAAGTGGCGACTAGTTTTTTTTTCTTTTAAACTTAAACAGGCCGAAGAATCAAAAGTCTTGAACTGCCCTGATTTTCTGGCTATATACTCATCATCCCTTAAGTGTGTTAATGGATTCACAAATGTCATCTTAAAGCTCTCCCAGAGTGTGATTCCACATCTCTTAAGAACCCTGACGGAGTTTAGCCCTCCAAACCATTTTCAGTAATCAGGGCTAAAAATGTACAAACATCATCATGATTGGTTGGGGGGGGGGGGAGGGAACAGAAAATTCCCAAGTCCATTTTATTGCGAGAATGAACTAGTGAGGTTAACATCAATATGCAGAGCGAATCAAATTGAATTTCTAATTAATCTGATTGATCTAGCCCCTGTTATGTTGTAACACCCATGATTCTTACATTATAGCAGCTGTTATTTGGTTAAATCCCATGATTCTTACATAGCCCCTGTTATGTGGTTAAATCCCATGATTCTTACATAGCCCCTGTTATGTGGTTAAATCCCATGATAGTTACATAGCCCCTGTTATGTGGTAACATCCTATAATGTTTTTACTGTATTTGTGTGACTGCAACTGCAGTGTCAATATTACTTAGGTAGGGTAAACGGGAGATACCTGGATGAACTTTAATCCACAGGAGTCGCACCATGAGCATACAATTTTAAACACAAATTTCATAATTTATATCAACTTTGCTAATAAAGTGATAGTGTCATTACCTTACATGAATGGGTAACTACAAAACTTTTCTTTATTAGATTTAAAATATAACATCTCATTAAATAAAGGGAAATATATCGTCTTATGGTTTTATTAAACTTCTCCGAGGCAGAATTGTCATACCCTTGAGTACAACAGCATGTGCGTGAGTACAAACATAACTCTGGTATAGACCAGAGTACGATGGAGTACAAAGTTCTAAGGGTGAGGACCGGTACTTAATCTTACACCTGTATCTATTAAAATAATCCCAAAAGCAGAGCAGAGTACAAATCCACAAACCTAAGTGAGATTACAGACAATTATGCTAGCACGCAAACTTTACAAATATGGATCGATTACCAATTTTAGTGTACACGATTCCGTGTGAATTATTCTTCAGAGTGACATAAAGTTACAAATTTCACTCAAGCTTATAGCTTTAATATCTGATCTGTGAACACACAATCTCATTCACGGTCATGTTTACATGGTCACCATCTGACAAATAGGTGTGTAAACACAGACTGATCATAAGAATCAGCTACTTATTCTCACACCTTGCAAGTCTGATGACATTGTGCTGGTATTTATTCTGTAAGCAAAGGTAAGTAGTCTTGAACCTTTATGCAAACACTTCCAGTTTCCTCTCAGCTTGGTTTGAGTCATTTTTTGGGGGTGGAACAGGTTACAAATTTCTTCTCTGATAGAAGAACTTGCTGATAAATGAGATTATGGAGAATGGAAAGTTATGAATGTTTGAGATGTAATTTCTTCCCTGCTGTTACCCCATGGCCCTGTCCCCCCCTCTTCCCTTTACACTACCCCCAACTGTTAAAACTCAGGATCTTCAAGACAGGTCTACTGTATTGAGAGGGCTGTGTAACATCAGCTAATTATAAAGGTTAAGAACGGACTTGACATTACTTCAATGAAACTGAAGAGTTAGTCACTGTACAGTTTAGAAACCTGCAGAGTTAGTCACTGTACAGTTTAGAGCAGCATACTAACACTTGGTCACTATCACTAATTTTCAACAATATACCAGAATTACTCATAATTTATACCATCACAACTGACCGCTATATTACACATCCTCCCTAAATTTCCCTTAGTTACCTTACTCATAAAAGCAGGTAGAAAACAGGAAATTTTCCTTAATTTTCTATCACATATTTTGCTACAATTAACACCGAGTAAATGGCTAACTACTAATTGCATAATTGTTACCAACTTGATTAAGATTTACTTTAATTCCAGAAGCTGTTCGTTATGTATAAAGTATACCTGAGCGAAAACAAACACCAGGAGTATAATTAATCTACTGTTCAAATATTGCGAAGCAGTTTTGAAACTTCTGAAGTTTGTCACTTATATGTGTTCCTGTGTAAAAATACACTTCTTTGGACTTAAATTGCAATTTGCCCATTATGCAATGCATTTGCATAGCATTTTGCATAGCATTTTGCATAGCATTTTACATAGCATTTTACATACCATTTTGCATACCATTTTACATACCATTTTGCATACCATTTTACATACCATTTTGCATACCATTTTACATACCATTTTACATACCATTTTGCATACCATTTTGCATACCATTTTACATACTATTTTGCATACCATTTTGCATACCATTTTAAATAGCATTTTGCATAGCATTTTGCACACCATTTTGCATACCATTTTGAGATGCGATATATATATCCTGAACACTGGACAGATACAAAGATTATATTTTAATTGCTGTCATGAACTATTTACTTAAAAAGCCAATCCATATCAATAAGCAGACATGTATTCAAACTTGACAGACAGACAGACAAATAGACGGACAGATCTATGTTTTCTGCCAACAACCTCACTAAAACTGAATGATGGAACCTCCATATATTGTTTTTTCCCCAATATTATTATTGAATTTTTTCAGTTTTCATCCAGTTTTTTTTTCCAACCCCTGTCTTTTGCTATTGGAAAACCTATGTTTCCTGACTAAATTTGTCAAATCCATCAGGCCCACTCGGATAAGCAAATATTATTACCTTCAGCAGCCATTCAAGATCAGTTGAGATCCCTAGGGACTGTCCCTGAACACGATTTTATTGGCTTTAATTGGGAAGGCTATCAGAAAGCCAAAAATAAAGAGGGAAGAAGAAAAATTCAACCAGTACCTCTCAAATAAGTAGTCTGCAGAGAGATGTTCAAAAACTGATGAGATGTGTTAGTTTGGAATATCCAGGGAATAAACAAATTATTCTAAACAAAATTATTACCAGTCAAAAACCTCTGTTTTATATGTCTTCTCTGGATAGGTTAACACTGAAAGGTATTGTACATTTCTGGCTGATAAACCTTGCTTGAAATCATGGGTATTTAACTGCATTTCATTGAATTTTTAAATAACAAAATCGACATGCCATGGACGAAAACACAAATTCCCAAGAGAAGTTTTCTTATAAAATTGGTGGTTAAAGTTTAACAACATTAATTAAATTCCTCAACGATCTATAGTGCTTTTTCTTTCATTTTTTTTTGGCACAGCTGGAGAATAATAACCTTGATGTTTAACAGGCAGTTGCAATTAGGTGAAGTTGGAGCCAATGGAACACAAAGTAAAATAAATGGTAAGGAAATATTCTATAGGATGAAGAAAATGTCGGCTTTTCATGGCAATGTGTATAAGAAACAAGTCCGGGATATATGAAAGACAGTATACATACTTCACCTAGAATGTCCACACATGGCTGTGTGTATTATAACAAGAAAGCAGTCCACAGGAGTATATCCACAGGAATATGTCCACAGGAATATGTCCACAAGAGTATGTCCACAGGAGTTTCTCCACAGGAGTACTGTATGTCCACAGGAATATGTCTACAGGAGTATGTCCACAGGACAGCATTTTCAGGTGTAGTGTACTTGAATAACGACTACCAAAAATATTGTTGATTACTATCAACTAATTTTTTTTGCTTTCTAATAAGAAATTCTTTTTTCTTTCTTTTTAATTTAATAATATCAGCTCTTAGCAAAATTGAGATTTCATGTCCACCAGTGGGATCAATCTCCCATAAAACACCCTTAATATTTACATTTGCTGCAAATTTATAGGACTGGCTCCATCTCCAACCCCTTGCCAACTCACCCATGTCCCCTTCCACATCATTACCATTTTGGCTGTAATAGTCAATAGCCAAATTTGAGGAGGTCAAATTGGGTGGAAAAAATGCCAAACACTATTTAGCTGTTATTCTATAACAATTAATTGACGCTCTACATGTAGGAAATGTGTGAGTTCGAATTTTTCTCTTTGATAAATGAACGTTGGGGAGTGACATGCGGTAACAAAAATCCTGTTGTAAAAGTATCCAATGATATTACTGCCGCAATGAGTTGATCTGTACATCATGAAACATTTAAAACGACTGTCAGAACCGAGGAATTTTACAATTCTCAGTCACAATTTCTCTTAAAATTGGTAGGTTTCATATTTGTACAGCCGATAAAATTTGAAAAATGCCAAATTTGTTTGTGTTTTTGTGTGTGTATGTTTAGAATGCCAATCTGGCAAAGCTGGCTCGGAGCAAAGAGTTTTGTGAAGTTCAGAAGCAATATAAATATCTCTGTGACTGTATCACAAGCAACAACAACAGATTTCAGTCATTGCCTGATCTGCTGCCTGAGGTGCTGTTCACCAAAAGGAGATAGAAAACACTGAACTGAAAGTTCTCAAAAATGTGACTGGAATTTTGCCTGACAGGCAGACGGGACACAGACAGACCATTTAGGAGCAATTGTCACCCAAACCCAAACACCTGCAGTCACAGCATAGGCAATTATTGTCAGTTTATCATAACACATCTGGGTTGAAACTAAAAAAAATCAAAATATTGATCTCTGTTTAACCCAAGCTTGCCATGAAAAAAGGTTTTAAGTTAGCAAGGAAATCAAAATTTGAGTAATCTTATTGTCACAGGTCACAAATATGAGCACTGTTTATCTGTATGTATTCCAAATGTTTAGAAAGGATGAAAGTATCAGATATGATCTAAAATGGCTTTTACCAGAAAATGTACTGTGTGTGTGTGTACGTTTCTTACATGTGTGTGTATATATGAACATGTACACCTTTCATTTACCGAGGAGATTTAACGTTGAGAGGTTTCTATGTACGTTCTTAATAGCAGTTTTCAAACTAATTCTGCATAAATGGTATCACTCACATTCAAACATAAACCACCATTTTATGCTTTCACTTTTAAACTTAATTCCCCCCCCCCCCTTCCTTTATTAGGTCATTGGGAGATTTTTTATCTTTAATGGAAAATAAAATGTTTTCGATTTTTAGCACACAATTTGGTGGCTATATAGATGACAAAACAGCTGTAATCCTGCAAAGATTTTTTTTTTCTTCTCTCTCTGCTCACAGAGATGTCCCTGTAATATATAGGTCACTATGTTGTACCTGGCTAAGTTCTTATTCATAAAATAAAACAGAATAGAAGAAGCTTATCAGGGTAAAAAATCAGAAATGGAAACTTTATTGGTCTAAGAATCTGTGGTTCTGTCACATACTTGTCACCATAAAGAGCGTTATAATGAGCCAAAAATTGTTTCCATCTGGCACATTATTTTATATCAATGACTTGCTTCATCACACGGTCCCTGGAGCTAGAGGAATACATGCTTCCTCCATCCTGATCCTGACCCAGAAGCGGGGCGACAGGCTTCTCATACCACCGATCTCCCGTTACTGACATCCCCCGAAGATTTACGGCTGTTTTTTTTTTTTGTCGACTATTAGGCTCTGCTAACTTAATTACAGCAAATTAGCACCGAGTGTAGAGGGGGCGAAGGGAGGGGGGAAAGTAAAAAGCCCAATTGTTAATCTCTACATCTTTTGCCAGTTACACAAGGCAGGCGCTACGATTGAACCGTTGGGTAATATTCCTTGCTCCTCCCTCCTAAATCTCTCGAGCTGAGACAATATCTTGACATAAATTGGAGGGAATCTGTCACCAGCACATCTTCGAACATGAAATGACATCGGTCGTAAATTTCGGCAGCCGCACAGAATATATGGGGTTTGGCTGCCACCCAAACACTGTGATAAAAACAATTTGTAGATGATAGGAGAGGCTGGGGTAAGAGACTCTAGGTATTACAGAGCCTGGTCATAAATGCTTTATGATCAAGCATTATTATCTAGAAAGGGGTCAGGAGCTAAGGCTGAACTGGTGAGAACCTCCTTTCTATAATTTATACTGACAGCGGAATTTCCAGGGAAGAATGAGACAGACACAGAATAGCTGGCTGGCAGGGAAGAAAAAGTTTGTGGACGGTTTGACAAAATGGTGTTGGGAATCATTTTAACATGCTGTTTGTAAAGTTAACAATGATCGTGAGAATGTTTGTGTATATTGGTTAGTTGGTTGTTGAAAGAAGAAAAATTGGTTATCAAGTCTGAAGGGGTAATATGGTGGCGGGTGGAGAGGGGATAGGTGGAGAGGGGATAGGTGGAGAGGTGATGTGACAATATAGTTGCTCTTGATCAATGGTGAGACATCAAAACAAGGCAGGTTTGGGATGGGAAGATAAAATACATTTTCTATATCTAGAGCCCTGTCTAGAGCCCTGTATTCAGAGTTGGGTTGGGGGGGGCGGGCGGTCTAGACCCTTTTACGTTCAACAAAGTTTTTGAAAGGTCACCAAAATTCAGAAGAACAAAGAAAGTGGCGATTTTGTGGGGAAAATAGTCACTGACTAATCTAGAATGTGAATGACATCAAAAGTTACAAGATCAATATTAAACAAAACACCCTGAATAATGTAATCCATTTCTCAAAGGGAGGGCTGGGGGGGGGGTTGATATGTCCTCATTTAGGTCAAAAGATAATCGATTTGGAACCCACAATTCCATAACTTCATGAAACACCTTCCAAACATTGCACTGATTTCTATTTCATATTTCCAAGTATCACGAGAGAGACCTACCAGTTGTTAGGAATCGTAGTCCAAAAGTAGGATGCTGATGGAATTGCAGCCTCACTGCAGCCCCGATGCAGCATCACTATAGCCTCGATGCAGTCTCACTGCAGCCAGGCTGTGTAGCACCACAAGCACCGCTGGTTTGCAATAATCATCTCTTGTTTTATACTGATTCAGGAGATTTGTAATAGCTGCTGCAGATCTTCTGTTAGACACAGTGCCTAAGATGTGTTTTGTGAGACTCTTCTAGACAGGCTAAAAAGCCCCCCTCCCCCGCCAAAAAAAATTGTAAAAAGTCCACCGACAAAACAAATGTCCAACTTTTAAGGTTTGCAGTATTTGAATCATCATGAGGCAGAAATAGATGACCTACCTAGCCTGACATATAATTCCTGCACATGTAACAGTGCAGCAGGGATTGAAACCTGCTCCCTGGTCGTCTGTATCACAATGTAGGCCATTTTGCTCTGCTTTGAAAAACCTGAATCGATTTGTGGATGAAAATCAATTCCTGTTGTCCTTTTAAAACTGACGGCTGAGGAGATTTAAAATGGGGCCCCGATTCCAAACCACACGACTTGGAGAAACTATATATACATATCCACCGCAGCATACTTTAAGCTGAGCTACATGAAAAAAAACACACGAGGGATGCTTTCTTTAATGTCGTAAAATCAAGCTGGTCAAATGTTCGAGAGTCAAGCAGAGAAACACACACAATTATGAGGACACATATATAATCAGGCAGAGAAACACACACAATTATGAGGACACATAGTCAAGCAGAGAAACACACACAATTATGAGGACAGATATAGTCAGGCAGAGAAACACACACACAATTATGAGGACACATATAATCAGGCAGAGAAACACACACAATTATGAGGACAGATATAGTCAGGCAGAGAAACACACACAATTATGAGGACACATATAATCAGGCAGAGAAACACACACAATTATGAGGACACATATAGTTAGGCAGAGAAACACACACAATTATGAGGACACATATAGTCAAGCAGAGAAACACACAATTATGAGGACACATATAGTTAGGCAGAGAAACACACACAATTATGAGGACACATATAGTCAAGCAGAGAAACACACAATTATGAGGACACATATAGTTAGGCAGAGAAACACACACAATTATGAGGACACATATAGTCAAGCAGAGAAACACACAATTATGAGGACACATATAGTTAGGCAGAGAAACACACACAATTATGAGGACACATAGTCAAGCAGAGAAACACACACAGATATGAGGACACTTATGTACTGTAATATACCAAACAGTAACATTTTCTGTATAATGAAACTCCAAATTGACAGAAATATTGCCAAAATTAAGTGTAAAATTGATATTGCAGGAATAATACACTGTACATGTTTTTGTTAGGACACAAAATTTATGAAATTGAACAGAATTTATTTCCTAGTTTGTTCCCAAGATAATGAACTCGGAAGGTCATAAAAAAATCCTAATTTGTCACATTCCATTAGATCTTCAAACAACTTCAAAACAGATAAAAACACACTTAAAATTCAATCATCTGCTTAAAAAGTCTGCTACAACTTTGAACCACAACGAACTAAAATGGAGTTACCAATTTCCAAGACTTATTCCAGATTCTCAAACTGACAGAACAGTCGATTTTTAAGTAGAACACCTTATTATAATGAAGGATAATATTTCCACTTTTTTTTTTTTATATCATAAGAATTAAAGAATACTGCTCTCTACCAACCATTTACAGTGAAGTCAAAAGTATCAATTTCTGCTTTCAATTGAATGTTGAACAAAGATGGAAATTGTCCTGGTTTGACTGCTGAATTAACCACTTTTCTTCTCCTTCTCTGTCGGCCAACCCTCTTCCCTAGTGGGGTGCCATTATCCTCACAGTGGGAACACACATAGGATCATTTAGATGAAACGGATAGTCCCTGTTTTCTAAATGGAATCTTCCAAATAGAGGCAAAAACTGATGGATGGGAATTGGTTGACAACTGACTGCAGAAACAGAAAACTGACCATTGATGGTATAAGTCTTAAGATATCTAATTACAATTAATTAACACATTAGGTAATTGATCACATCCAAAGTGAAGATAAAACTTTAATAGATCATTGTCTGATTTTTTTTTCTCCAAACAACTTCTGAAATGGTAGTTTAACTGAGTTTTGGGAAAATCTCAGTTCTGGTTTAAGTGCAATGTCTCTCCTACCTCCACCCCCCCCCCCACCAGCCCTTCCAACCAAAAAAACATCACTTATTGCCTTAAGAATAATGGTACTAATGAAAACAAAACCTGACTATGAAGAATTTAGAATCACGTTTCAGAAATTATAACCCACGGCAAAAAGGAGGTATTATGAACGCATGAACCAGGAATGTTCCATCGTTCCTGTAGGGGTATGAATCGTTTAGCCCTGACACCAGAATTGGCACCCATGGTCATATAATTGGAATTCATAACATGTACAGGTGTAAGCCAGATCTTAGTGATTCGCTGTACCAACAGTAACCGCAGAAAATGGCAACTCAAGACAGTAACTTGGTAAATTATGCCTGCCACAATATGCTTGGGTGTGTGCTCTTGAATGTTACAGTTCAACGTTGTGCATGAAATGCCTACAACATGATGACAGGATGACGCACGACATTCCAGAATGTGGAAAATTAACCGCTTTTTACTCAAAGAATATTTATTGAATGAAACATTATAATTTCTTTTCGTTATAGATAGATCAGGATTGTATAGGTTCATGCTTATCAAAATTATTGATAAACAGCTTTTTTTCAAGTTTTTCAGTTCCGTTGCTAATATTGTTTCTTTTCCTTCCCTATTTCAAGGGTTTCTTTCATGCTAATTGCTGGCAAGAGACAATTAAATGCCTCGATCATTGACATATTAAGCCACCAAGGTTACTAGATTATCTATCATGCTAATTGATAGCAAGAGATAATTAAATGCCTTGATCATTGACATATTAAGTCACCAAGGTTATAATTTTATCTCACGAGAAATTGAAGCTGCTATTCTTGTGTATCAGCAAGCACACAATATAGTGTTTTCTTGAGATAATTCTATAAACCCTAACACAGACAATTAGACAGACTATACAGGCATATATGTCATGTACTGTAAATTAATAAAATTTTACAAATTACTACTATCTCCTAGAAATTTCATCCCAAATATCGCTCCAACGAAATGATGTTGCTTGAAATATTTTAATTCTGTTAGAGTATATTTAGAGATACTGAATAGGCATCTTACAAACCAAACAGTTAATTAACAATAATTATCATTGCCTTCAACGGTATCGAGTCCAGAACCTCAGGGGACAGTCAATGAGAAAAGAGTGTTCTGTTTGTGAGGTACCCCCTCCCCCTTCCCCCCCCGGGCCCGACCAAAAAGGTTCAACCCAGACTTTGTATCCTGACACGGATGTCTCGCAGCACAATGAAGAAGCCACGACAGATGAAGTACCCTTCAGACAGTAATGAAATTAGAATGCCGGTACGCTAATACATCAGAGGAGCACACTTAGCACTGTATACCCTCCAGCACTCACCCTCCCCCCCCCCTCCCCCTTTCACTTTTATCACATGACTATAAAATACTTAAAGATCAAGACAAACTTTTCTTCTTTTCCTTTCTATTACTTGGACCATTATTTTCTTTTAAGTGCTTCCTTTTCCGACCGAGTCGTATTGTCATCTCGCTTAACGAAAGACCGTCGCGTCCTTGACGCAAAAATCTGAGCGTCTGCAGACGACGATTCCTCGTCAGCCTGGCGTTTGATCAAGTTTCTCTTCAGCTTAATATAACCTGCCCGAGGGGGGGGTTTAAGCAAACCGTGATAATCCACATCGTAGAGCACATATGACTCACAGAAACATGAAGGAGGACCCTCCCCCTAGGGAGTTGCTTTCAACAAAAAATTTTCGTCTTATGATACAGTGCGTTTCGTGATGACGAGCGGATACGATCATCGGAGACTACTGTTAGACCACAGACGTCCACAAACGGAATTTATGCAGCGAGATGCGAAGGCAACCTCTCCCTCTCGCTTGTCACTCTCCGAAGACAAAAGATTATACCATCGGAAGATCTCATTTTCCTTTCTGACTTTTTGTAACATTCCGATATCTTTTTGTGATTGGCATTTGCCAAAAATCAGGTGGAATCGTGTTTCAAAACGAAACTTGTCACTTTAAATGAGCGAGGGAAACATTATAGCTTATTCTCCCGGGGGTAAACTATGTGTCATGAATAACACATGACAGAAATGTTCTCATAGAAGAGCAACTTTAACTGGATTTCATATCTCGAGTATGATTTTTGAAGTCCTCCTCCTCTTCAGAAGATTGAGTGGCTTTTTGTCGATTGTAGCCACATCTTCGAAATTTGAGAATTCTGGGTCTTTTTCGGTGAGAAAAGTGAAAATTAAAACATATTAGATACGGTAGATGATCTTCCCTTAAGCTACAGGAAAGAAACTGAATACTGTTCAAGTGTTTCACGAGAGAAAACGTCTTTCAACTTGGAAAAACAAATAAGGACTGAAAATCTCGACGAATCTTTAGTTGAGGGACACGAAAGGGGGGGGAAAATATGGATACAAGTATCTGTAACTTGTAACCATATATAGTTCTCCCAATCTACAGACTAACTGTTGAACCTGCAAAGCGTTAGGGAGGTGTGTCTTAAATCTTTGACGACAAATTACCTCTTGAATGGTGGACAGGAAGGGGGGGGGGAACAAAAGTCCCATCAAATGGTCTCAGTATACAGAAATATGTACTAGATGGAGAGATTGCACATACAGTGCATGCAATGTGCACTGGGAATGAACCATACAAATACAGACAAAAAGCCCTATACAAAAAGACTTAGAAAAGACTTTTATATTCCGATTTGCTCAACAGTATTAATTCAAACTTTTCTACCAAACAGCATACTTACAAACACACATACACAGACTGTAACCTGGACTGCATTAATACCTTACATATGTTTAATTCAGCAAACCAAAGTGTAACATACAAGAGCATATACCTACCTACACGTACACATGCATACACAGACTGTAACCTGGACTGCATAATACCTTACATATGCTTAATTCAGCAAACCAAAGTGTAACATACACGAGCATATACCTACATACATGTACACACATATACACAGACTGTAACCTGGACTGCATTAATACCTTACACATGCTAATTCAGCAAGCCAAAGTGTAACATACACGAGCATATACTGTACCTACATACATGTACACACGCATACACAGACTGTTACCTGGACTGCATAATACCTTACGTATGCCTATAACTCAGCAAGGAATCAGCACATTGTTGTTACATAATTGTTACATAATTAACTTTTCATATTCAGTTTACTGTCCTATCCTTAACATTTTTTTTTTGCTCACAAAACTGACTCTCTATTGCCTAGTTTGAGCTAAAAAAATGCTGATGTTTCAAACCTCAACAGAATAATTTACCTTTCCCAGCACGGAACATATTTGTTCTAATCAAGCTTGTGCAGGTGCAAAGATTCACCTGCAGGGTGCTGGTATCACATTCTAACATATTAAGTCATTGGCCAGCTTAAATTAGCAGTTTGCCACATGGCAACATGAATAGCAAAGAATTTCAATTTAAATCCTACTGAAATTATTGATTTTTGTAATACAAAATTTACAAAGTTAAAACAAGTTTGCTAATTTCCCAAATTTAGTCTCTGTCGTCACGGCCACGTCCTCAAGGAGTAATTTTTTTCTTTTTTTTTACCATGGTGTTAAGGTTTCAAAGACAAAGAAAAAATCCTGTATTATTAAACAAGGCATAGTGGCAAAGGAGTAAACATGACATGGGGGAGGGGGTAAAAAAAACAATATTCGACTCATGTCACAATTAGACACATATATCTTTACAGTTACTACTATAAAATCCTCTCATCGCTCTGGTCTTGCATCTTCCTTCTCCGTTGTTGTGTCTAATTACCTTGCTCTATTCATTGCTCATTTGTCTAATTTAATTTAACTGTTCTGTCCATCCATCTCTCTTAATGTGTTCTTAGTTTGTTTTCAATTCAGTTAGCCTCTGAAGAAGATCCTGCTAGGCATCAAAAAGTCAGTCCCTCTAACTTTAAACAGACTATAAAAAAATCTGTAGATATATTCCTTTTATTACACACACAAAAAAAAAAATTATTGAACCTTGGAAGAAATATTAAATTGTGAAAGCTCCCGAGAAAGCCTCGAAATAAACTTTCTCAAATGTCCTAATTTATTCCATTCAATCATGTAAATTTTATGTACTTTTGGCATGTGGAGGTCTTCGGGGAAGGAAAAAAAAAACTATGTTGATATTTGAAATGAACCAATTCGACTTCAAAAGAAATAACTAAATTTAAAATTTCCCTTTAAATTGGTTGACTTCTACAAACGCGGATATTTTTAGAGGTGAAAAACGTACCACACAGAGTTTTAATATCTATATATAGCTATAGCTGGGGTTGTTGACTGTTGGCATCTACAACAACAATCTTTCTTCCTTTCCTAACAGGAAATTACACCTTCACTGGATGAAATTAAAAGTTGTATTTTGTGTTGGGTAATGCAACATTTTTGTACTTATGAAAGAGACTTGTAATGTTCACTCATCTGAATGCATGTGTACACCTTGTCATGTTCTGAGCCCCCCAAAGCATGCCCCCATCCCCCCCAAAGCACGCCCCCATCCGCCCCCCCAAAGCACGCCCCCATCCATCTTCTTTTCCCACCTGTGTTCTACAGCAACAGGCCACAAATTTGCATTTGGGTCGTAGAATTTTTCCAGATTTTGAATTAATCTAGTTTTCGTAGCTGATCCCCTCGTCTACAGTGGGTAGGTTTTCCTGCATTCTGAGGATCGGTTCTGGGTCATGGTTTAATCGATCTTGGGTGTTGGGTCATGGGTCGTGGGTCGAAAGTCTAAAACTTTGCATCTGACTGCTGTTCTATAGCTTGCAATTACTCTTCATCTATATAACCAGTCACTAACAGACCCCATACAAACCCCTTCTCTGGAAAATAATCACAACAGATATATACCAATTAATAAAAGTTTGATGAAGGGAACTAACTTCCTTCTGGTTTCCAAGAATCCACCGAAAATGTAAATACCAAGTTTGATTCAAATCGATGAAAAATTCTGGTAAAGTCACACGTGTAACGCTTCTGGGTAGATTCGTGAGGAGGAGGGGTGTGACCTTAGGAGGGTTATTGGGGGCACATTGGAGGGGGGAAGGGGGTTACCGGTTCATAGACTAGGATAGATCAGTGTGCGTATGAGTAACTATGAGAAGAACGAGACTGGATATTTCAGACGGACAAAAAGTCTGCATATATACATGTCACTTGTAAGACAACAATAATCAATGCTACTTATACTGTATAGTTATCTTAAAGTCTGCTTTATATACATGTCATTTGTAAGACAACAATTATCAATGGTACTTATACTGCATAGTTATCTTAAAGTCTGCATCATATATCACTTGTAAGACAACAATTATCAATGGTACTTATACTGTATAGTTATCTTAAAGTCTGCATATATTCATGTCACTTGTAAGACAACAATTATCAATGCTACTTATACTGTATAGTTATATCTTTGACAAACAAAACATCCAAATTACCTCTCTGTCAATTGATAGCAACTCAATTAACTGCTGCTGAAACAATATGTCGCCTGAGTTACTGAAATTCTCTGATGTGCCTGGATGACATACGATAGTAAAATCAAAGAAGTCACTCGGTGACACTTAGAAGTTCCACGCAAACAAGTTCAATGACACTGTAAATTTGACTTTAAGTAACCAAAGGAAAAATATCAAACTAAATCATAAAAAGGTATCATCAAAACAAGTAAAATTGATATAAAACACAGGGATACAAAAATAATAATAATATCAAAACTAGATCGTGAATCAACAACCTGGCACAAGGAAGTTTCTTACACCCCTTAGTGGTTTTTTTTTTATATTGTTAGGTTATTCACATGTACGTACCAAGGAAACATATTTGCAAATTTAATTTCTCAGCTTTAATTCATTCTAGCTGCCACCTGACAATAAAAAGCAACAACTAACAAAAGAGAAAAACACCTTCATATCTGGGTCTACATGTGTTGTTTCCAAATTTTAAAATTATATGAGATATTTCACGCTATAGGTCTGAAAGCAAAACCCGAAATTTGATGCCGGGTTCACCGCGAGGCACGTCATAAGTTACCCCGGTCGGTCGAATTACGAGAGACTCAGATAAGCCCTCAGCTATAAACCACGGTAGGCTGCAGTATTAGAGAAGGGGAGGACCAAATTAAAAAACCGCCAAATCACTGGGAGTAACCAATGATCTAATCGTCCTCTAGTCACAAAACTAATAATCTGTTTCAACGTCAAACAAAAGAGTCAAACGAACAGACTCGCGGGCATCATTACGGACCAGCGAATCTTTCGCCGAAACACGCCCAGAGGTGATGCAGATTCTTGAAGACGAGAAGAAAGAGAGAACAGGAAAGGGGAGAGGAAAAGA
>KN886472.1:43489-53588 GCA_000934455.1 Apostichopus parvimensis
CATTGCTTTGACAGCTAATCTATACTAGACCCTTTGGCATTTTTTCCCCTTCTTCGTGTGTTTTTCTTTCAGTGTGCATTCGGACAATGATACCAACAGTTATGAAAAACAAGTATTTATTGAATATTATTTCAGTGTTTTCTTTTTGCATTTACACATAAGAGAAATTATTTTTAATCACTGCGACAGAGAATGGAATTAAAATATTATGTAAATAGCAGTCGTAGAAATGTCTCAACGTAATGAGAGCCAAATTTATATTCTTTATAGTTAACGAATTTATATGTAAATATACCTTTGTGTGTGTGAGTAGAAGTATGTATATGTAAATTCCAAATATGTCCTTATCAAGCGAAGGCCAATATTAACATGTACTTCAGGTTGTAACATTATTAAAATTGAAGGAACCATCAAAGTAATGACCTAAAAATCCTGACCTGTCGGATCAACCAATCTCTTGAAAATAACGTTTCAGCTGTCAGCCAAAATATCAAGTAGCGACATATTGTATCCAAGTGACATGACGCATCAGTTAAAATATTGACATCACTCTGTTCCCCAAAATCAGTCCCTCAGGACGCATATCCTTCCGGCAAAATGACGGCAGCCATCTACTTGAAATGAAAAATGTTCCAGAATCGTGTCGAGGTTCTTGTGTTTCGTTTTCTTCAACATATCTCACAAACGGCCTTATTACCTTTATTCATGGAGCTTACTAAGATATTTGGAGAGACTGAGGACAGAATTTGCTGACAGTTTGTATTGACAGTAATAAAAAGCCAGTTTATACGCATTCACATACTATATTAGATTGAATCACTGTAGTCGAGTGGTACGGACTTCGGTCTGTGACACATGATCCGGGGTTCGATTCCTATACCTTAGTCTGATGAGTCCCAAAAGTAGGCCTATACGAAATCGGTCGTGAAGTGGAATTATTCTTGTGCGTTGATCTTGTCCTACCATAATGAGTTGTTTAAAGATTTACACGCTATAAATTATGCACCCAAGTTAGAACTTTTCAATGGGCGATTCCTCCCCCACCCTCACCCCACCCCGTGATAACTGGTGGCTTTACCTATCGTGGCACCGGTAATAATTCCATGCTGTTTATGGCTGTTTAGATTTTAACGTTGACAGGCTCAAGTTTAGCATACTGAACCCAAACCTGATACCCTTGGTTTATTCATCACATGTAACCAAAGAACTTCTAAAATGCTTCCAACCATCTTATCTTCAAGCATCTTTTTTTTCAAACCATCTGGACTACGATTGATTTTTTTTAACAAATAAGGTATAAAAACAAAGGAATTGTAATAACCCTATATGAAAATTGTTCTGTCAATTTTAGACACTTCTCCGACAATGGTTATTAACATTTCGTGCGGATGTGCACTTTTTAACATGTGGTGAAGTTCTTGTATTGTCTATAGAAAACAGTTGATATCCTAAAGTGTGCATCTCTCTCTCTCTCTCTCTGAATCGTTCACGGTGCCTTCCAGGTTGGAAATAAAGTGTATCTTGAGATAAACTGAGCCAACGTTTTTACGACGTCGTCGTGAAGTAACGACGCATGCTGTCACGTGTAGCTACAGCTGTTCAGTTATTTAGTAACATATTTATATTAAAACAATTAAGCTGGACGGCATAATACATTGTATGAGCTGCGATATAGTTTATCCGTCTGTTTCTGATGTTCTTGCGTTAACTAATTTAATTTTTTTCGTTAAACAGTTGGTTTTGCAATTGCAGTACCCATAACAATTGGCAGCGCACTATAGTACGAACGCTCAGGTTTCACACCAACGAATGTAAAGTTTGAAACTTTATCATTTATAATGACATGAAAACGTGTATGGGTAACATTAACATTTTTGTTTTGAATCGAACAAATATATGTGGTAATCAATGCTTACTTATTTGATGAAGAAATGTTAACAATACTGTCTTAGATGAACCAATCGTAACCTAGTCTAACTTCTTCTACTTCTTTTTGAATAATACGGTATTTATTTTATCTATAGGTTTAATACAAAATTACAGTAAATGTTGAGCAAACGCAGAAAGCTGCATTGATTCATATTGAAAATCTATACGTTGATTGGTTGTTATATCGGATCTCACTAACGGAAGAAACATCGACCGTTTTGAAATTTATCAGAGGTTAGTAACCTATGTATATTAGTGCCTCCTCACCACAACCCATCCAACTTTATTCAGAGCAGAACCTTTAGTTTGACTCAAGTTTGCTACAAATAGGGCAATGAAACGAATGAAGCAGAGAACTAATGTAAATGTATAGTAAATAATACACATTCAGTGAGTATGGATCTACGCCATTCCTCTTTAAAAGAGGAAGAGAAGAAGAAGAAGAAGAAGTGGAAATTATTGATGAATAGATCATTCCTACCAAATACTTATAAGGGTATCTGGATATTGTTATACGGACTGTTAACCACGTGGAATGGAATAATTTGTAAGGCTTTTAACCCATTTCCATAGTAACCATTTAATTCGCTGGCACATCTTTCAACATCTTTAAACGGAATATGGATTTTTTTTTTTCTCTGTAAAGTTATGAATTATTGCAATGAATGTTTACCATGTTTGATAAATCATGTAATAAAAGCTTCATTTAGAAACGTTTTATCACGTTTAAATTAAGCTATACTCTTTAGGCTATCAATCAAGGTTGTCATAATATTAGCTTTGAAGCAGTCAACACATTTAATTTATAATTCCCCAAACGGATTAAAATACGTACAGTATGAGAGATGAGGCGCCATGACCAACTGCAGCGAACTGGCCGCGTTATGGAGATGCAGAAAAATATAAAGAAAATGAACCGAAATATTCACCAAATTGACATAGATGAAGTATAAAGTACCCCCTAAAGAGAGTTACTATACTATTAGTCTGCTGATGACGTAACCGTTTGCTGATCAAGTGTATATACTGGTTTGGGTTTAGGATCATTTTACACGGTACGTCTCAAGCGGTATACCGTACTAGGTTTACCACGTACCTAAAATATGAAATGCAGTTGTTTGGTAAAAATCCGAAAATTTTGCACGCATGCATTAGCTAGTAACGAATTGTATGTAAATCAAGACTCATGCAATGACGATGGCGACGATTATGATAATGCTGACGTGACAATGGCGACGAGGATGATGACAATGACAAGGAGGATGGTTTTGACTATGACGATGACGATATCGATGCAATAATGATGACGGTGGCGATGGAGACGATTATGATAATGATGACGTGACGATGGCGATGAGGATGATGATGATGATGACAAGGAGGATGGTTTTGACTATGACGATGACGATATCGATGCAATAATTATGACGGTGACGATGGCGACGATTATGATAATGCTGACGTGACAATAGCGATGAGGATGATGACGGCGACGAGGAAGATGATTGTGACTATGACGATGACGAGTACGATATATCGATGACAATAATACTGACGGTGACGGTGACGACATAGCTTATATAGCCTATTAGTTGGTCAGTTTAATTCCTCAATTAAATCATTCATTTCAGGGAGGATGGGTAGGATGAGTGGATAGGTAGGGTGAGGGGATTGGTAAGGCCAGGGTATCGATGGGTATGGTGAGGGGATTGAAAAGGGGGGAGTTAAAATTTCTTTCCTAAAACTTTTAAAATGTCGGTCGGGTGATTTCCCTTTATAATCTTGCACGGACCGCAATACTCTACTTAAATCAATCATGGCCTGCATAACTTTCTTAGCATCATTGTCTCGTAATATACTTTAGTTCAATCGACCGTTGCGATACAATATATGCACTGAAATTTGTTCTTGCGTGTATTTCTATCATGCGAAATACGTCCATTCGTATTCATATTATAAAACTATATCTTTGTTTGTAATGAGATATAGGCATGCCCATGGGCGGGATTACGGGGGGGCAAGAGGGGGCAGTTGCCCCCCCACTTTTTCCCATATCTTAGTTCAATTTTTTGTCGTTTTTGCAGATAAATGTGCACAACCCTAATCGAAATTATTCCCCACAGCAGCTCTATCAAATAGGCCTATTTGTTTCGAATCTAAGTCGAATTTGTGTTTAAGATCGTAACATGTAGCATGCAGAATAACTGGAGCTGGAGCTAGCACAGGTTACGAATCCTGGAGCTAACACACTAGCGATTCAATTCTGCATGTGATGAATCCGCGGCATGTGCTACAGTGCTAGCTTCAGGAATTGATTTTCAACGTTGCTGCTCTACTGAATGCGTTGAATAACTAAATCCAGAGAAACGATTTACGAAAGCCAGATTTGCATATTGGGTATATCAATAATTAAATTCAATACACTGACACATGACACCCCCCCCCCCCCGTGTCATTCAACAATATGCAATGGCATATGCCGATGTAATTTCTTTACTGCTCGAAATCACCCCTCCTCGACTTCAGTGGCGACGGAACCGGTGGACTTGAGGGGCTTATCCCCATGAAAAAAAGTAGGGGGGGTAAAGGTATGTTGAGCCCCAATATTTGCCAAGTGCTCCAAGAAGTGGGGACCGCGGGGAGAATTTCGAAGTGAGTGCTGAACATATTCTTGATCGGTCCAATGCACAATATAATAATAATTTTAGGGGGAAAGGACTATCTAGATGCGATTTATTGTTACCAGAGGTGTCATTTTTGCTGATCTAGGATTTCCTTTTTGCTTAAATTTCGATGCGCCGCGCCAACTGATGGTGGTGCACCGCCTAAATAGTGACGTATAAGCTTCAGTTGTACATCACCATATAAGTTCTTCTATCCGTCCTCCCTAAATTTAAACACGTTCATTAATTGTTTAGATGCAATTTAAAGCCTATATGGGTGTTAATTTTACCGATCTAAGGGTACCTTTCATCGAAAATTTCGACGCTCCGCGCCAACCGATGGTGGCGCTCCGCTTAGATAGTGACGTATAACAAAAGTTGTACATCACCATCTGACCATATGTTCTACTATCAATCCTCTTCAAATTTTTAAACAATAATTAACTATCTAGATACAAATTGCAGACAAGAGATCCATATTTCAAGGATGGGTACATGCAGCTTAGAGCACTCGGGAAGTGCCGTTTCCGGCCATCTGGAGGGTTTGTAAAGCCAAAAAATTTCTTGTACGCTCCGCGCCAACCGATGGTGGCGCTCCGCTTAGATAGTCTTGCTGGCAGATTTGCCCCCCCACTTTCACAACTCAAATCCCGCCCCTGGGCATGCCTTCTATATAGATTTGAAAAAAAATATTCTCTACGCCTCAAAGGACTTCAAGATGAAGATTTTTTTATAACTTCGTATGATACTATAGAGAAGAACTTTTGCAGCTGTGATATCGACCCAGCCAGATTATGTTCATATTACACGTCACGTGGTCTCGTGACAGCACAGATTTCATTAATGTAACGTGGTAACGAGATATGCCAATCCACCATCAAAGTCAGTTGTCTTCATGCTAAGCCAGGAAATTCTCATTTCTGATTAAATTCGTTCAGATTGTCTTCATTCATTCATAGCGTACATTACTCGAATTAGATATTAACTTTCGTTGTCGTGAAACTATACTTCTACGTGCTTTTAACATGACATCTCTTGTAATGTTCTGATGCATGCTTTAGTATGGTATCTTCTTTACTTTCGAGGGCAAACCATAAAACTACCTTAAAACGTTTCCCGAAATAATGTTTCTCAACAGAACGGAACGGCAATTTTTAGGGTATACCCAAAGGGCACTTTCAAATACACAAAAACAGCAAAATTGTACTTTTATGAACAAAAACAAAAGTGAAAAAGGGTACCGTAGGTATACTCTTACAAAAAAGTCATTCCAATATAGGCTTATGAAATCCTGGCATTTTGCCAAACTAACGGCCGTTACTCGATAAATTCTGTCGTCTATTTTCAAATTAATGATATTTATGCCATATTCGTTTTTTTAGAATTTTTATTAACTTGTCACGAATCGTTTTCATTCATGCAAGCTAATCACGTGTTGCAAAGGGTTCAGTGCGTCAATTCTTCATCATTAAAATTTAAATTAATGCAAGTTTGATATTATCAGACACGTCTCAATACTTCTACAACTAACCCAAGATTTTGCAAATGAATTAATTTGCATTTTTAATGGGATTTTCTTTATTGTGTCTACAAAATGTTCTTCCTCAACTGTCAATCATTCAGACATGTAAAGGCGCATGAACAATTCACAAAGTGAAAAGAAGAAAACTTGTTACTTTATATCCATTATTCTACTTGACGTTTTAAAATGATCAGAAGACGTTTAATTAATATGTTATCCTTTTGTGGTATTTTGCGGTGTTTAGATTAAACGCGAATTTCTATAAATGAAACAATCAAAATGTCAATCAACGAAACTAGTTAGGCACCAATGTATTATTAATTACTTACAGACCGTAAAAATGTTATCATTCCAGTCAGCTACTTCTATACCACTTTTATTTGCTTATTTCTTGAGAAATAATCATCAAGTGTTAAACAATTAAAGTGGCTAATTAGTTTGACACATATATCAATAAAGCAGCTTTTTGAGTTAATGTTTTAAACATTGTTCGATGCTACTCGGCTTATAGTATCCAGTCATGCTGTAGGTCGTTAACTTATAGCTGGTCCAGTTTCATTTAAGATTGCAGGAAAAGTAATTATATTTTGTTATATTTTGCATGTAATTAACACTAATGGAAAATTTTCCCACAGACAATTTCTTTGAGTTATACTCATATGGTTGCTTTATATGGACAATCAAATGCAAAACGGTGCTTTATTCCTCCCATTTAAGTTTTAAGAAAGGACCCTTTAATCACCTGAGGCTCATCAATAAAAATGGCTGTTCTACTTAGTCTAACACACATACTATTAAATAAGTTCCTCAGATGCGACAGAAGCCTAATAAAGAAAACATGTTACCAACTTTTTGCACTTAATTGCCAATATAGCAGTCATATGAAAATGGCTCAAAGATATTTTTTGAGGGAATAATTCATAAATTTTAATATGAATCTAAACATTTTTGTCGACCCGAAAAGTTTACATTCAGTATTAATGACATGTACAAAGTCAAACTGGATCATTTCGTTGAGTTAATATAGACTTTATAACATGACGTATTACAATAACATATTATAAAGTCTGCACTAAGGAATGACGTCATCGTCACCTTAAAGGAGCATTCCAGAGAAATGTATGCATTTTAATTCTAATTTCCTTGAGAACCGGAATGGCTATAAACAATATTATTTACACTCTTAATTTGTTCCCTTTACCCTTGAAATATGACATACGGTATCAAGACTAAAATTCGGCCTAACCTTATTTATTGAAGTTGCCGTTTACGTTAATTTTGCTTAATTTACCACAGAATAGTCGATACTAATAACAATAAATTGTTATTTACGTGAAGAAATTACACAATATATGTTATCATAACGATATCAATGTCGAAAGAAACGAAAACGTATAAAATGAGGTATTTAAGCTCGTACGCAATACATGTAATTGTACGTGACAAAACGTTAATCAGTTAAATTATAATATAATAGTAAAGCAAATGTGAACACTTTTAAACAATTCTGATTTGCTGTTTGATGCGATTAATGTTTTATGAAACACTGCAGTGTGTTCAAAGTTATATATTATTCATTTATCATTGCTATTTAACGTTCACGCGATGCAAAAAAAAAACAGAAGAAGGTTTATCTTTGAGTTTTGATCAATGGCAATCTTTTTCTTTTGTATAAATATTTTCGTCAGAGAATTTGAAAAAAAGCTGCTTTAAATGACATAAATGCACATTTACAACTTCATAGCGTCAGACGGAAAATCCTAAATTTCAAGTAACCATCACGTTACAAGAAAATCAAAACATAATCGTCTATACCAGGCTTTGCCATTATCAGCCGTCTCCCATGTTATCCATAACAAATACAGTCATTCATCTCCGTACGATACCAATTGCGATTCTATACGTCTTCGTCGAAGCGGAAGTAAACATAGAACGTATATTGCCTGATACTGCCATGTTGTGAGAACTGAAACACTTTAAGTATACTGGGTGCTTCAAATGCAGAGAAGTATAATTGCGGATTTGCCTTCTTCTATAAATAAAACAGACATATATGATTCTAGAGCGAAAAAAATGGAGAGATGGACATTTCAGGATATGGAAGAAGATGTGCATGAAACATAACATGGAGGAGGAAATCCATCCATGATCTTTTGACGGCCTCGTAAAAAGTTACACGTAACACGTACGAGACAGCTGCGAGTAACAGATGACAACTGTGCGTGTAAGACTATACATAGGTCAACTTTAAGAAGATAAATGTATTTAATGAAATGGGGTTTTTTGAGTGTGAAATGAGATTGTGCAGACGAGAGTGAGGTACTTTGTTTCATGTATATATACGTCACAGCATACTTCCTATACAAAATTGATAACGCTTCAAAATTTATGAAATAATTCTAATTCTAATTTACTAGAGTGCAAATTCAAAATTAGCTTCATTGCAGTAACATTGATACCTCTAAAAACTTATCCTCAGTGCTGTGTTCACTTGTAGTGAGTCCGCACCGGTATACCCCTATTCTAGCATAGTTGCTTGTACTCGTATCCGCATTTATTTGTACTTATAACCGCCCGCCCGCCGCGTGGATTTGTACTCAGATGTAGTGCAGTAGTGCAGGTACTATAGTTATTATGTACACAGATTCGTACATAAACCCTTGTACTAATACCGGTACTCATATGAAGGAGAATTCTACTTGTAATCGTATACCCATACTGTTGTTCTTGCACAAATTTGAAGTATACTTTTTTCATACGGTGAAACCGTTGAATGAGGTTTCAAAGGTGTAGAAGGATGTATCTGCATCGTATGACCCTGTTAATATTGAATGTGTCACTTGTACATGATGTTACACTTGCTTATATACATGAGTACATGAATAAGTATTACTACAGATCCAATGCAATAGTACCATACTACGATATAGGAATTATATATGCAGGAAAACAAAAACATCATATTTGTTTGTATTGCTACCTTGCTTTCCAACAACAAACACATACAAGGAACTACGAAAAATGCAAAGACTTCATACTGCATTTCTACAACAACAAAAATCAAGCAAGCAATCAAATAAACATGTATAACTCTGAAGTCTGAACCCGGCTGTTGCAATGTACGACCACGTTACACAGGGGCGTCAATCCGATTTGAAACGTGGGGGGACGTAATCGATTCGAGTATTCCGGCCGTAAGTACTATCTAAGCGGAGCGCCACCATCGGTTGGCGCTCCGCGTACCAAGAAAATTTCAGATTTCAATACCTGCCAGATCGCTGGAGATGGCACTTGCCAGGCTGGATAGCAGCCATCTAGTTGCGTCATTTTGGGAGAAAATTACAAATTCGTCAATCAGGAAATCTGCAATAAAGTTCATGCGGCCTTAATTTCAGGTGGATTATTTCCAGTTGACATGAACATTAGAACCCAGTGCAAGTTGACAAATGATGCAGCGAACTGGAACCCCAGCCCCATTTTGCCCTGTTATTCAGGACAGAATACCCCTCATTTGTTCGAACCCATGACAACTAACAATATGTGAATAAATTCACTTCGAAATGGGCACATATATTGCACCAAGTCGGTCAAGGAATGACCCAGGGCCTCAAATATAGGCCTATAGCAGGGGTGGGCAACCTTCTTGAATGAATGGGCCAGATTTTAGGACTTGAAAGATTGACAGGGCCGCACCTAACCAACGACCTGCTGTTGATTTCAAACCTTTGCTTCCGAGGACGTTCAAGCAATAGGTGTGTGTACTAATCTGTATTCACAAAAACATAATGTCAATACAGTCCAGTTGATAATTAATGGTGATAATAGACCTACCTGACAGCATCATTAGTGCAGATGAATTCTAAGCAGCTAGTTCGTTTTTTGTGATGATGTAAAAAATCACTGGCGGGCCGCATGTGGCCCGCGGTCCGTAGGTTGCCCACCCCTGGCCTATAGGAACGATGTCCCAAAATTTCCCCGGACATAT
>KN886473.1:5452-15869 GCA_000934455.1 Apostichopus parvimensis
ATTGTTGCATCACCGATGAGTATAGTTTAGTGACTAGAATAACCATAAGGGACAAACCTTGCCAGTTCTGAGTAATTGTTGGATCACCGATGATGGTGTTGAGCCATCGCTGAACGTAACTGCTCGTCCAGACTGACGTTGAAAAGCCAGGAACAAGGTTATTGTTAGTGTCATAGTAACAATAACTACCATACTGAGCATCAGCTGTTACAGTGGGAGTCAGCTGTTGGAGGCAGTTGTCTAAAGGTTGAACACCTGAGGAGAGGAGATCAGATATGGCGATGTAAATATACCAAGCGTAGAACAAGAGTCAAAATACCTCATAGTACTTGTGTTATTTTCTTTGATTAAATCAATTTACTTCTTTGTTTTAAATGAAAGTTATCAATTTTTTTACACCTACCCTGGCTGCTGTTTATGCATAGTCCAACAAAATTCCTGAGAGAATTTAATTTTAAAAGCCAATTATAAATAAATCTGTTTCGCTTTCTAGAATACCGTAGGTCTCATTTCAAACTAGGTTGTTTTTTTTTTCTCATGTAACACTAAAGTGCAAACTATTTCGATGAACAGAATGAGGAAGACATATGACAAAGAAATTTGGAATTCAAAATGGTTTAAAAAAATGAGTCCCTGATTAATATTCTTTTCATGAAAAAAATTGGCTCCTGCAGGTTAGCAGTAAAATGTTCTGAAGAAAACAGACTGGTATTTGAAATAAATGTAGTAGTCTGGGGAAAAAAGACAAGCAAATAATTTTGAGAATGGAAGCTTTTACTAAATGAACATGATTATACCCCCTTCCTCCCTTTCTACATACCTAACCCCCTCCTACACCCCTCTCTTCATCTTTGCTGGTCCTTTCATCTCCTGTTAAGTCTATATTTACTCTACTCAGTGTTCATTGGTCCAATTTAGAAGACATCCATCTGTCTAGTGTGTTCTTTCTGTTTTTGTTTCAGTTTGCTAGCTTTGAAGACGATCCTGCTAGTATCAAAACAAAGCCATCTCTAACTTAACCAAATGATAAAGCTTCCTTAAAATCGTTTAGGCCTACATAGGATACTGCATGCATAATTAGTGCCATCACATACCAACTATCGCCTCCACAAACAGATCTGCCTGAGGTCTTCGGCAGTTGATAAAAGCTGGATCATTCGCGGTAAGGGTACATGGACAGAGTGGGGCACTGAGTAAGACTGTAGCGTCAAAGTTAGCCAGGTCACTGAAGTAACGAGCCCGACACTCTGCCTTGGCTCCAGTCCCACCGTATGGATTCTGGTCCAATCTAAAAATCCACTGACCAAGGTTATCAGTGTTTCCAATCCTTCTATCAATCTCAAATTCCTGTAGTGTCGTTGGAAAGATGGTGGGATCCGTGTGAGCATTCTGGAAGGTACCCATGCCATCTGTAAACCCAATCACCAAATTAGGATTCAGCAGGTCTGGTACACTCCACTGTAGGGATCCTTCTTGGTATTGTTGGATTATGTACGTTTGAAGTCCGTTCATGGATATGATTGCCTGGTATGTGTTGACCTGAGTGAGTAAATGTGAGATGGTTTTAATATATTCCTAACAAGGCTGTTTGGTAGCCTGCACTGAGGGCAGACAATTTGTACTATTTATATATAGAATGTATATATACATACACTTGCACACACTGGTGAGGTATTCAGTATGCGCTACTCTATCATTTTCAGGGAGACCTAGATTAACAGCAAAACACTTATCGTTTACACATTTTCCCACTTGCTGAAAATATATTGATAGGATGTCAAGTACTGGGCATGAAATTGAAACAGCTAATGTTTAAACTTGTAACATCTAAAGCATTATGGAGAAATGCGTAAGACTTACTCTGTTAGGGAAAAGAGTGGCATCGTCCACTGGTTGAGGTACGCCAACCCAGGTAATGATGAGAGCCCAGATCGGGGTGTATTGATTGTCAGAAGCTTCTTGATCGTACGCCCTGACTTGTGATCCAATGTTAGCCAAAACCACGTCATCTGCACCAGCATTACCATTTGGTACGTAAGTCTACAAAAAATACGCAATCGAAAAAAGGAAACTTTGCAAACTAAATCTCAAAAGTGGAGTATAAAAGTTTTAATACAGACCCACAGTTAATAAAGAGCTGCTTTTCCTTCTCTTTCAATAAACATACTCAGAACATTCATTAATCTATCTCTACAGTGACACCAGGGATTAATTTAGTGTTCAGGTTTTTCCATGACATAGTTGTGAGATTTCTGAAGTTCATCACACCATGGTAAAACTACCATGCTTCTGAGTACAACATCTATGAGGCATCGTTTCATACGTGTGTCTATTCGGCCATCATGTTTAGCGCTATACCAGAAAAATAGGTCTGTGAATGGTACCCTAAGCATTCCCTAACTGTCACTATAGGGTTGGTACCCTAAAGCATTCCCTAACTGTCACTATAGTGTTGGTACCCTAAAGCATTCCCTAACTGTCACTATAGGGTTGGTACCCTAAAGCGTTCCCTAATTGTCACTATAGGGTTGGTACCCTAAAGCATTCCCTAACTGTCACTATAGGGTTGGTACCCTAAAGCATTCCCTAACTGTCACTATAAGGTTGGTACCCTAAAGCATTCCCTAGCTGTCCCTAGAGGGTTTTCTTTGCATCATATTGATCAATACAGGTTTCATATATCCGCTGATGGATGATAAACTAACATTTTGTACAGTTTTCCCACCTTTCGGTGACTAGAACTGAGTAAGAGGTAAGTTAGGATTCTGGATCACGGTCATAATACTTAGGTTTAGTCTGATGGATGTGAGCGTACTTGAGTGGGACAGTATCGAAGGTGAATATAGAAAGAATTTAAGGAAGAAACTAACATGAAATGCAAACACAGGCTTCTAGAAAGCTAATTATTTCACAAACTAAATCAACAAGTGAAAATAAACTCCATGTGGTGGTCTCCATAGAGAGGGACACAGCTAATCCCATTAGTTGGTTTCACAAGGAACTTTTCATAAATACTCAATGTGTTGATCACTATGAAAATGTTAGAGCAAAGATCTACATCTTTGTATCCATGTCAAAGGTCATGTGACAGTGTACCTGTTGAAACATTTGACCTCTGCTTGAAAAGTCAGCTACAGTCCAAAAGACGGCACTCTTTGCGACAGCTTCATTGCCATTAAAGTCCATTGGTGTTGGGAATGTGGTCTGAAGAATCGCATTTCCATAAGCAACGACTCCATTGCAGGTGTACTTGAGAGAACAAAGTAGAATAAAAACGGCAGAATTTAGAGAATACATTTGACCAAGTAATTAGGTTCTTGCATTCCACAGATGGTGTTAGGAATGTTGGGTATGGAACTGTTGGGTAATGGGTGGTACTTGAGTGGCTCATTGATTGCTTGAATATTGAATGAATATTTTACAATAATAGTCTTACTATGGTATTCAAACCTCAAATATCCTTTCTTTGAACTTTTCCTATCTCAATTTTAATACTGAGAGTGTATGGAGATCTAACTTGTCTGACTATATGATCAAAACATGTCTTGAGTGGTTACAATGACTAAGAAGAAGAACAGTAATTGTTCTTTTCATATGGACTTTCTACATGTCTAAAATTGCTACTTTCCAACTGGAATGATATGCACAGGGCATGCAAATGGACATTGCGGTATAAAGCTGGACAAGATTATGAGAAGTGATGTTATACTTACATATAGATATTCATAGATCTGAGTACCGATAGGTAAGCCACTTGGGATTGGTACAAAGGGAGAAATACATGGGTCAGTGATTATCCCCAGATTGAAAAAATTACGCACTTCAAACGGATTAGCAGAGGTTCCAAACTCGTAGAGTATCTGAGTCACTGCAGGCAATCGAAAAAAGGAAACTTTGCAAACTAAATCTCAAAAGTGGAGTATAAAAGTTTTAATACAGACCCACAAATAAAAATAAAAATAAAAATTCAAATTAAAATTAAAATTTCACAGATAAACACTAGGATTCTTGTACTCAATAAAGCTGCATCTAATTACCAAAACAAAGGTTACAAAGTTCATCCAACCTGCTTTTCAAATGCAATGGCCCCCTATTATTTTTTAATTGTGGCTTGGGAAGAGAAAGGTAGGCCTTGGCAGAGGAACAGAGACAACTGGCAGGGAGCACTGGGAGAGAGTAGTTGAGAGATACATACAGGCTGTTCCAAATGATGAGCATGGACAAGTGAGTAGGATAATTTTAAATTATATTTGGTAGCTGATAGGAAGCCAGTGAAGTTCCTTTTAGAGTGGAGTTGTATGGCAACCTCTCCTCTTACTTTTCACAACGTGTGCCGCAGAGTTTTGCGTTTTCTGAAAGTTTCTGTATGGATGAACCCGACAGGCCAAATTGTAAAGGGTTGAGGAAGTCAAGCCTGGTGGTCATCACACAAGCATGAACTAGTATTTCACATGTTTAATCATCAAGATAATAGGCCAATGTTCCTCAATTGCCAGTTGGTCGAACGACAATGATACTCCATATGTTTCTCCATTGTCAGATTTGGTCAAAAAACAGTGCCTAAATTTCTGATGTTACTTTATGCATAAATTAGGTCATCACCAACACAGCAAGTGAAGAAAAGATAGAAAAAAAAGATAGAAATGACTAGTCAGTCAAAAGTTAACTTTACTTTGCCTAGTATCATACTTTGTATTAGACCTTTGGTTGATCTTACACATGCAACAAAAATAATGTGCTAAATTCACACAGAATGTTTTTAGGCTCAGATGAAACAGTTGCATCAAATTCACAAGAACTTTGAAGAAAGACTCTTGATAACTTTTGATCCAGCTTCAAGATTCAAAGACAACTTACCTTCTCTACAAAGGAAAGATCCAAGGGTGTTGAAACATGCTTCAGTTGAAACAGTACAGGATGTTGTTAAGCATTCATTAATATCTGCAAGTAGAAGAGTAATATAAGTACATAAGCTTTCAAGACAGAAGAGGCAGAAGGGAAGAAGGATGAGGCAGGGGGAGGGGGGAGGAGGGGGGAGGAGGGGGTAATTGAAATATATTCTTCACTAAGAAATCTAGAGGAGTATACTGAGTAAGAAATGTGCGAAGTAATATTTTTGGATTTGAATTTCGCTAAAATAGACCTCATATGCCATGGAATAAAAAAGTCCTGTTACTACTAACTGTGCTAGCCAGCCTTGGGTGCTCAGAGGCCCAGTGAGCAGCTACATTGAAATGAAATGATCACTCCGTGAAAAGCATGAGGGAAGGGATTTCCAAAGCTCTGTTGTTGTCTGCTCATAGATTTATCAAGCCTCACGAGCCTGTTGGAATGTAACCATGTTTGCGAGAGCCTTTCAAGGTATTGCCACGAAATATGGAGAGGCCGAACAATTTATTTCTCAAATAATGACATCTCACCTGAGCAATCAGTACCCACTCGTTGGTAACCATTGGAACACTGGCAAGCACTGTTAACACATTCTTCATTCAAACCGCAAGTGGCACACTGACCAGTGACTGTAACAAAAGAAACCATGTAATTTCACAAAGAAGAAAAAACAAAAGAAGCATCAGTAATAACTATTTAAACTTAATGTAATTAACAAAAAGCAACAAGGCACAGAGAAGTCACTTTACATCGGATGAATGTAGTTAAAAAGGCAAACAAGACAACAAAACTAAATTACAGTTAATTCAGTTAATTAAGTTAATTAAGTAGCCAAAAGATATTTAGTCACTGTACATGTTTGCTGTCAAATCAGTGAAAGCAAAGATAAAGAAAGGTACATCAGGTAATGGAAAGTAAATGCATAACGTGACATTGCACAGGGAGGTAACGTAGAAGCAGCCATGGGTGTATATAGACTTCTTGATTTTAGGGGCGGGGGGCAAAGCTTTAACAAGGGCAGACAAACCTATTTCCTAGAAGAAAACACATTTTTCTGACCATTTTAGTTGGGTGGGGGGAGGAGAGTGAGGGGAAGACAAAGATATGGTTGCCAGACAAATACTTTAAGGTGCCTCCTCCCCCTGCATTCATGACTATACCACTGGCAGGTAGTACTACATTACAAACACAACCAGTTGTTTAATGTGGTTGAAGAGAACTCTTGATATACCAATTGGCAACCACAAGCCAAACTTACTTGCAGTGCATGATGGTATTATACCAGGGATATCGAGATTCCACACTCCATTATTGCAAGTAAGTGAAAAACTTGTTTGTCCAGTGGCCAAGGAAAACCCACTGTTACATGCAAAAACCACTTGACCACTGTGAAGCACATTTGCTGAAATTAATTGGGTATTTGCGAAAGATCCAGTAAGATCGGTACAGCTTGCTGAAAAAGAAAAAAAATATACATATATATTTATAAATACGAACATTTGCAATGGCTAATAGCTTTAAAGAAGAAAAAGGTTAGAAAAGTGTATAACCAGTGGTGGAATCTATTACCTTATACCTTGCACACACCTCTACTGCATACTTTGATATTTTGCTTATTAGCCCTGTTAAGAAGATTAATTCAGGTTTCACTGGACCAAATGTACTTACTCCAATACAACCACCCTCGTCATTCAACTCCCTCCAAAACAAATGTACTCTCCTAAGTTTAGAGCCACTCATCCAATTATTTTTCTGAAACTAATGTATTCAGTTCGGCACAAAAATATCTCTTGTCCAATGTGTCTGGACCATGTCTCCTGTGGTCAACTAATAGACTCACTGAATCACAGATTCAACTCTCTTTCATCCTATGAAGGACCAGATATATACTTATACTCACCTATCACCTAAAACACAAAGTTACCCAATCAAATCCAACAATGTTGCCAGACCATATTGTACTCACCAAAGCACTGTGGAGGATCAGGTTGAAATACACCAGATTGACAGGTGATGGTCGCACTGCCAAAGAGAGTGAAGGTAGGCAGGCATGAGAAGGTAGCAGCTTCCCCATCTAAATATCTTGCTTGAGGTGACACTTCTTCGCCATTGGTTGGTGGTGCAATTGGAGCACAAATACCTAAAGACAGAAGAAATTTCACAAGAAAAACAAAAATTCATAGCCATATTTCATCTCAGAGGATTCTATCTTAAAGCAGCTGTCTCAACAATGAATGTGTTTGAAAAGATTATGTTTTGGTTATAGTTTGTATCGTTAACATCATTACAATATGCTGAAGCTTTAACAAAGTTTAGTTCAGTGCTTTTCAAAACAAACAGCGACACATCTTCCGCGGACCTTCCACATGTTCATAAACACAGGTACTTAACCCTGCCTGTTTTATTCATGATCATTGTGGCTGATGTAACTAATTACTCAATATAAAATTTGGAGTAACAACTAAAGGTTACTTGCACAACAAAACATTGGTTGAGTTAACTAGAGTAAATCTGGTGTATAGAAGAATGCGATAATGATAGGCAACCGGCTGACTTCCATCAGATCTCTGACAGTGATAACATGAAAGATAAAAAACACAACTGAATGACATGAAAAGGACTTCTCTTTTTTTCTGTTTTAAAGTTTATGTCATGTGATCACCACCCAAGAGAGGAGAGCAAGGCTGGGCACAGAGTGAATGGAACATGACTGACATTGAGTTTCCCAAAACCTGTACATTGTTTTGGTTACACAATACAGGAAATGTGACAGACGAACATGATGATATGTGCTCAAGTCTCGCAATATTCTATTGCTTGGATTAGGTCCTTACTTTTTCCTGTATTCACCTGACCAGTTTGGATTCGGACGTTTTATGGGAAAAGGTGAGGGAATACTACTGAAATTAATCATTTATTAAATACATTATTGAATATATTCAAGATGACTCACTAGCACAGACAGCAACAGCCTCGTCAGAGCCATCGGTACAATGGTTCAATCCATCACAGATGTTGGCGCTCGGTATGCAGTTACCACTTGTAACACACTGAAAATTAGTCACGCCACATGCTGGAAAACAAAGGCAATCAAAGTTAAATGTTAAGTGACATCAACATATTACATGAGAGGGGGTCAGTCCTGAGCAATCCTAAAAGGATTGGCAAATGTTAGCTGTTAAAGTAATTAATTATTTAAAATGTCATTAATTATTAAAAATTTATACCACATTGTCATATGCTAATGCTAGCATAACAGCTTCTGCATGAGTTACAAATGTGAAAATGTTTGCTTTGAAAAAAATTGTAAGATATCTTTAAAATAATTTGAGTGTCTTTATGTGTTACATTGCAGTTTGAGATATTGCATACTTTGCACATTAACAATCTTTCTTGGGAATTTTTGTAATTAAAGACATCTGTTATATCTACAACCAACTTGAAATTGTAAAACATTATAATAATAATAATAATAATAATAATAATCTACAGTTATGTTTACGACGCTTAAGCAACCACAAATGTGGGAGAAACCCACAAGGGCTTATGGATTACAACTAACACGCCGGATGGCTTCCAATTCAACATTTTAACTCAACTTTGGAATCATTTCAATTTAGAAAGTCATTTCAGATGGGAAAACCGTAGGTTACTCTTGGATGAAAAAACCCACCTCACTATGACTTGGTCGGGTATCGAACCCGGAACCTCCTGAATGCTGAGCCTCATGGCTTCAAATGCCACCGCCTTTATACACTCGGCCATAGCATTTATTAACATAATTGTACTGTCTATATGTGTTACATTGTAGGCTATACAGTTTGTGATGCTACATGGTAAGTCTGTGAAGAGTAAAACCTGTTTCTGGGACCTTCTTAAGACTTTTGTGATATCTAAAATAATAGCAGAGGTTTTTGTACTTGAACTTACATGATATGCACATAGGAATGGGACCTGGTGCAGTGGCTACCAGAATGCCACTATCACAGACGAATGTAAATGTGACTTCACCACTTGCCAGGCTGAAGCCATTGAGACAGCTGTAGATGGTGGTCTGGCCATGAAGGTTACCTGTCTGAATAATCTCTGCATTGTTAAATGGCACCAATAGACAACTCGCTGTGAGAGAAACAAAAGGATCACACTTAATCATGATTCAACCATTTTATTATAAGAAGGAAATGGAAGTAGCTGTGGTTGACAAATATCTCATAAATGTAGGTTTCATGGTTCAAAAAGACAAAAACCAGACAATCTTGGGAAATACATAAGGTGGTGACATATGTGGTGAACACAGATTTAACATTGGCTACGAGAAATACATATGTAAGTTAATTAATTATATGTGTTCATGACCCATATGTGTGGCTAGTGTTTGTCTGTTCCACAAGAAAATTAACATAAATATAGAATATCCATAAAAATATTGCAATTACCCTGTAGTTGAACAATGGGAGAATGACTTAACATGTAATTTGATCATTACTGCTTCTTACTTTTTTGTTTTAAATAATTATTTTGATATATATATATTTTTTAATGTACATTGAGCACTCCTGGTCACCTTGATACAGGTATAATCACACATTCTTTTCTGCCCACTTCAGCAACTTTCTTCTTCCCAGACTGTACCCGTATGGATGTACGTGTCAACTGCATGACATGCAAATATACTTACGACAGTTGGGCAAGGCTTCATCTTCACCTTCAGAGCAGTCGGAGATTAAGTCACAAACTTGGGTTGATGAAATACAGGGGCCACAATTGCAGAGATAACCACCATCTAAACACTCGGTCAAGCACCCTGGAAGAGAAAAGAGTGGACACCATTCATTTCAGACCAATGATAGTGCTGGTGTTTCTTAGGTTGGAATGTGTGTTTCTTTGTCGACAATACTGTTGTACAATTGTACGAGATTGTATTCAATAATGTACCACACATTCCAGTCTGATTTTCATCTTTGATGTTATCTCTTGTGCATCTTGGTTGTAAATGCTTACATCCAGCTTTCCAATGAACAAATGATGTTACAAAGACAGGGGATAAAACAGTGAATGAAATTACTCTACTGTGCTATTTGTTTTTTAAGAAATGATTACCAACAATGGGAATCAAGCCAATGACCTCAAGATTTCATGTCCTGTGCATTACCAACTTAGCTATCCAAATGGCAGTTCTAAAAGTAAATCGGGACAGTTAGTAAAGTCCTGTGGGATTCAACCGTCCCTTAAATCTGCCCGGTGTTTTACTATATTTCAGTATCAGAGATTGACCACCTTTCCCTTCCTTCTTACCTTCGGCAGTCGTTGTCTCCTCCCCTCTTACTGTACTTGCTTCACCACCAGGGGTAGTTGCCATCATTGTTGTCACTGTACCCTGCGGTGTGCTACCTTCTGGTAGAGTTGATGTGGCAGCCATCCCTGTAGCAGATGCTGAGGCTGATGCAGAGGGTGAGGCTGAGGGTGAGGCTGATGCTGAGGCTGATTGGCTAGGACTAGGTCTTCCAGTTACAGTGCTTATTGCACT
>KN886475.1:0-10599 GCA_000934455.1 Apostichopus parvimensis
CATTGTGATTCTTTGTAAATTATATCAATGGTATCTATACTAAAAATTTGAAATAAACTAATAAAAACAAAACCAATGTTTTTTATTCGTTTGCAGCCTATTCTAACTGGAGAGAATTTGCGATCAACTTTTATGATTGTTTTTAGCCATGACGGTAGCCTACTGGCATCTTCACATGGAAACCATAAGATCAAAATATGTAAACTCCCTTCTATGGAATGTATTCAAACCTTGAGGGGTCATCCAAGATCAGTGTGGTGCTTAAACTTTCATCCATCGTCCAATGAACTGCTTGCCTCTGGTTGTCTGGGAGGCCAAGTACGAGTATGGGACTTGCAGGTAAGGACTCTTGTCTTCTTGGAACTTGTGTCTGTCGTGTTTTGTTTATGGATTCCTTATGGCTGCTATTAATATGTAATGTATTACAAAATCATACACTAGAGGTGGTTGTTTTTATCAAGTTTACATGATAGGCTCGATTTAAATTTCTTTGCACTTGTGGCATGAAGTATAGGAGGGTTTTTTATCAGACGGTACTATACAAATTTGATATGCTTTTTTTTTGCTTAATGATGATATAATCCCACCATATTTTTACAAATGCAATCAGAATTGTTAATCACCCATGCAAAGAGGTTACTAAATATTGGGGATTTATGAAGGGTCGTTTTAATTTGGGCCAGTTAGTGAAGAGGTTTAACATGTGGTTATTAGAGAACTTGTGGACTAAGTGAAAAAAGGAACTAGTTTAAGTACTTAGCATCAGTATAAAAATTCATAGGTCTCGTGGCTATTGTATATAGTGCCCAGGATAGTGTTTGTGTCAATATAACATCGGCTGCTCGTTAAGTTACATACACGGATATGCAACCGTCCAAATTTGTCGTCTGATACTAGTGGCTGAAGAAAACTTTTGTTCTTCTTACTGCATAATAACCTTAATACTCACATAGAGGTCGGAATTTTGCATTCTGTTTGAAAATTATTGTTATTATTTCTTGTTGTTTACATCTTTCATTCTGCGGTGTATTTATGACAGGGAAGGAGTGAAGTCTGGAATTCAGAGAAAGGAACAACAATAACTTCACTCTCCTTTCATCCGTACGAAAGACTCCTGGCAATAGCAACTGGTAATGAAGTCTTACTCTGGGACTGGAGTCAGAAGCAACCCATCAAAACAGTTGCCACATCATCATCCGAAGAGTACATTCGGTATAATAATAATAATAATACTAATACTTATAATGATGCTTGGTTATTTCAAAATCTACATTTGCATTGCTTCTCACTTACCTGTCAAAGTTTGCACCCATTAAGGTCTACTTTATTGGATCTAATTATTGCACGTTATAGCTAGGAAAGTTTTGTGATTACGTAATCGATCTGCCACGGTCGTAAATCGACCTCAGGCTCTACAATTAGCTTGCATAGCTTCTTAACACCATTAGGCTCTTCGTCTAAACACTGTGTTGAAATCTGTTCATGTCTACAATGTAGTTAATCATACAGCGTTCAGACAGAAACCCTCATGTAAGAAACTATGTGGCTGGCGTTGCAGACTAATTGGTAAGAGTGGCCATTTTATGACCAAGGCAGGTCGATTACGTAATCTCAAGAAACTTTTCCATGATAGTGTGCTATAGTTGAGGTCTATACAGCAGTCCTTATACTTGAAGGACAAAATCATGAACAAAACAAAACCTGCATTGGAAATAACCACCAAAAAAAAAAAAAAAAAAGGGCAAGCATGTACAAACCATGCATATCAAATCCCTGCTCATTTCTTAGTAAGAACAATTTACCTTGATAATTTTTATATCTTGATTTTATGTTTTATTCCATTTTGTTTTTCATTTTTTCTTTCTGTCTTTTTGATCTTGGTATTGTAGTCTAATAAGGTTTGATCACCATGGTCACCATCTCCTGACTGGAATTACAAACCCAACCCGAGGAAGCCAGGAGAGGTTGTTGTACGGAAGGTATGAGAAAAAATGTTACATTGAACGTGTTTTTATTTAGCTCTTAAATAATCGTGAATGTCTCTTCTGCTTGTATCTTAATGATAATATATATTTAAGACAATACCACAGATCATTTAACACTTAATCATCTATTATCTATGAATATCCTAGGCTCATTTATATCCCTGAAGAACTTTTGTGTCAATCTCAAAGAATCTACTGGTACCTCCTATAAAGATTTGACAACCATAAAAGTCTTCATCCCAATATTGCCACACTCATTTATCCACATCCCTGCTAGGAAATATCCACAGGACACATTCTTCCCTTTGAAGAATATATGCAACAGAAATGTGTTTCTTTTGTTCATGGAAAAACATCTCTGTCAGATTATTTAAACTCAGACAGGGATGTGCTCACGCTGGGCGGCAGTGGTCAGCTACGTCCAGCAGTTCAGAACAGACAAATTGCAATCTTTCAAAGTTTAGCTTTTTCTGATTTTTCTTACGAAAGACGGAGTTTTCCTGGTCAGTTCCCGAGCGATATGGAGGATGATGTGCCAACTGAACCAGATACTTTTCCCGAACCATCATTGGCCGATCCCCCACCAGACAATAGAGTACCAACCAATGAACAAGCAGAAAATACGGACAGAGATCCCCCGTCAGAAGCTACATCATCCAGAACAGAAAACGAACTCTCGAGTCTTTCCAACGGCCAGCCTTCAGATGACCGCTCCAATAACCAGAGTGCTGATGATGGTGAAAATATTGACCAATCCACAAGGCAGGAAGGGATCCCCATGGAAACCGGTGACGGCGTTTCACCAGCACGTCAAAGTACGTCTCGTGCGAGTTCGTTCCTTTCCCCATCAAATCAGAACAGTCTTTCTTCTGGCCATGGTTTCCTGACCAGTAGCAGTCAATCCGGGATAACCTCCCAGAGAACTCCCAACAGAGTGGTTCGAGTCAGGAGGAGCTACGACGGACCCGAGCTTGTCCAGGTCAGAGTCATCTCCGAGCGGTTTGAAGGTGTCGTCGGTGGCGATAGAACTCCAAGGTTATTCGCGGAGGATTTAAGTAACGCGATCATCATCCGAACGGAGGAAACGTTTCATGTGCCGGATCTACCAGACAGCCAAACCACCAGTGAACCGCAAGCTGCCAGAGCGTTGAACTTTGACAGTAGCTCCTCCTCCTCCAGCAATAGTAACGTCCCTCCCATGCCCCCCTCGCAGGACCCTCCGGCCGGTCCTTCCCAAGCGGATGAGACATCACCGTTTACTGGGTTGCCTTTAGGGTCCAGTCTTCTGGACCATGTCCCAAACAGGAATGAAAGGGTAGAACATCAGGTCAGCTACCCAGTCAGTGCCGCAGATGGCATGGTAGGTCATGTGACCATAACCAGGTCGTCTCCGGCAGATAGTCCCCTTCTAAGGGCCCTTCAGCTACAGAGGAACTCCGTACCCACTGTGGGGAATGTTAGCAGAAGGACCCAAGGTAAGGTTGATAATAATAATACACCTGATATAGGTGTTTTTTTTCTTGAAATTCACAAAATAGCCACAAATGTATGTTAGGACCCTGAACCCCATTTCAGATGGCAATCCAGCTTACAGGTTAGCTCATTTGTAATTTTCGGATTAAATTTTACAATTTAAGAAAATTATTTGGAGTGAAATAATTTTATTAACAAAGATGATTATCAGAAGATATGATAGGTAAAAAAAATTTCGCTGAATTTGTTATTTTTTTTTCCGATTCATTTCTGAAATTTTGTTTGTTCAGTTACTTCCTGGTGGGAAGTAATACCACTCCTAGTGGTGAAACCTAGTTGTTACAAAGTTACATGTGTGATGAGGCTGGTAACTGCAACCAAGGAGACTAGTTAAATTAACTGTTGTGTGAGGCGGTACGTCTAGCATGACCCTTCAGATTTTCATGCACCGAAAATTGCAGTACTACATAGGACTTGGCTGAAATAAGCAGCTTCTTGCTCCATCATAGGTGGAAATACTTATCAGTGTTTGTGCCTAGTCATCTTCTTGATTGACTAAAAAGACTATCCAATAAAAAAGTAAAGAAAGAGAAACACTTCCCTAAATAAGCATTTCGAGATACATTGACCAAACTCAAGTTTGCTCGTTCTTTCAGGGGCTAGACGTGCTCTTCCGAGTCAACTTCACTCGACCGCCGGTGGCCGGAGAGCACTGCGGAATCCCCATGGGGGTAGGGAGGAGGAAGGGGGTTCGTCGGAAACAGGTCGAAGGTCAAGGCTCTCCAGGTTTGGATTTGCCCGTACGGCCATCAGGTAACAATTGACAAACCTTTCAATTATTATATGAAGCTATTTAAGCAGAAAATTAATTTAATGTAACACATTTCTGGAATATTAAGTTGCATGATCCATTTTCAAGTGTTTGGTGTCCATAGCAAAGCACTTCATATTAGACAGCTATTTGCGTTAACACTAGCGTACCTCTCTCTGACACCTAATAAATAACAGCAACTTTACCGCTTTTTGTGTCTGGCATTAACTGCACTTAGTAAAGTCATGAGAAAGTCAGTTACCTAAGTAAGTAACCTAAGTAAAAGTTACCTAAGTAAAAACAAAAACAAAACAGGAATACTTAGACTGCATTTAGTATTACAAAATAGTAATGACTTTAACAATTCATGAAACTTTTAGGAATATAGCTAGAAGGACCACAGAATTGGTTCAATTTACATGAAATTATTCTATTGGCATGTGTGAAGATTCCACTCCTCTCATGAGCAACAGCTTCCTTCTTCCTCCCTTCCTGCTCCCTACCCTCTCCCATCCCTCTTCCTCCCTTCATTTTCCCTCCCTCCCCTCTCCTTTCCCTCTCCCTCCCCTCTCCCTCCCCTCTCCCTCTCCCTTGTCCCTTCTTTCCTTCCCTCTCCCTCCCTCCCTCTGTCTCCCTTCCCTCTGAACCTCCTTTCCCTCTCCTTCCCTTCCTATTCCCTCCCTCCCTTTCCTCTACATCCATCCATCCCTCCCTCTTCCTTTCATCTGCCTCTCTTTCCTCTTCCTCCCTTCCCTCTTCCTACTCCCTCCCTTCCCTCTCCCCCTCCCCTCTACCCCCCCCTTCTCTCTTCTTCCCTTCCCTCCATGAGATAGAAAACACTTCAAAACATGAACTGAAAATGAACTGCACAGGAATTGACCCTTCTCTTGTACATTCTTCCACCACTACTCCCTACTATGACTTCTAATGATTTCCAGTTACAGCTATGGTATCTCTCCATCTAATTGTGGTGCAATCTAACAATATTCTTTTTTGGTAGTTTTAAAGCCTCTAAGCCACCACCACTTCAGAGTGTATATTTACTCTTGGATTAATCACATTGCCTAATGTCCAGTGTATGCACAACATGAGAACTAAGTGTTCCCTTAATTACCCTAAAAGTAAGGTCACAGCAAGGACACATGGACATTGTTCATTGATGTACCTTATCAGACCATTTGGATTATATTTAAATGAGTCGGTGTTTGCATGGCCCCCATTCGGACATAGTTCATGAACCCAGGATTTGGATGCATCCTGTTATAAAAAACATGACTTGAATGAATGCAAAAGTGCGGACGGAAAAAATGTTCTAGTGTCCTTCGGTATGTTTGTAATATTTTATCGTCAAACTTTGTTACTCAGCTTGACCCTCAGCTGTAGTGTCCTTTAAGTTAACTGCAATATAGAAGTTCATTACTTTGATTAGGCCATAGTGTCCTCCAAGTTGACAACAGGATGCCATAGAATTTAATTATTCAGTGCAGTAGTGGAACTTGTAACCTTTAAAGCTGTTGCCATAGTGTTCTTCAAGTTGATTACAACATGTTACAACAGAATTTAGTGCTCAGCTTAAGGTACTGTCATAGTGTCCAAGGTGGCTGAAACATAGGACACTATAGAAATTTATGTTCAGCATAAGTTGCTGCCACAGTGTCCTTCACGTATATTACTACTATGGTCACATTTCCTAAGCAGCTTGCATAGCCTACTTCACGTGAAATGCAATATATATATATTACTAGATAACTTTTACTGGTCACTTTTAATGTTGCTGCCATAGTGTCCTTCATGGTCACTTCCAGTGTATGAATGTCTTTACTCAGTGTCACTTCCACATATCATTCATTAAGCAGTGACATGTACATTTTGGGAAATGTCAATGGCTGGTATTTCGTCATACCTCACATCTGACTGTACTCCAGTAAACAATTTTGTTGGCCGGAGGTTTGGGGGGGGAGAGGGGATGGGGCAGGGGTTTGCCAAATTAAAAGGTCATTTGGAAGGAAAAACCATGGATTAATTCCTCAAAGGCCAGAGGGGAGGGGTGAGGGGGGTGGGGCAGGGCAGGGGTTTGCCAAATTGAAAGGTCATGGATTAATTACTCAGAGAAGGAAAAACAAAAATCCATCCCATATCCTCCTACTTGCCTGGTTTCAGTAACCATTGTGTTCAGTACCATAGTCCTTGTACCCCCCAACCACAACGCTGTTAACATGAGACCTTTGCCGTTAACATTCTAATAGGAGGAGATCTGGTCATCGTCGTCATGCGGAAGATGATTCCCTGACATTTCCACAAGGAGAATACCGGACTCTGATAAATCAAGCATTGGCAGGTGAGAGGCAAATGTTCTTATAAAATCACATTAACTGACTCGGGAGATTGCTGTATAACCATTTAATTTGCTGTGATGACCTACCCCCCCCCCACCCAAGCATATTTGCCATCTTTTTAATGAGTCCAACATAGGCTGGTGACCATTTCATCAATAGCCACATCTGCTGTGTCAAATTAAAGTTTTGCCAGCTACATGCACCATACTTGTCCAACAGGTATGTTGTGACATGACTTGTTGTTCTTGTAGAAGGGTAGTGCTTTAGTCCCCTACAGTTATGCTCTCATGAACCCCTTCTTCAAAAGCCAAAAAATACCCCCAACAAAATTTTAATGCAGCCTTAAAATATTTGCCATCTCTTTAATGAGTGCAACACCGGTTGGTGACCATTTCATTAATAGCCACATCTGCTGTGTCAAAATTAAAGTTTTGCCAGCTATATGCCCCATACTTACCCAACAGGTATGTTGTGAAATGACTTGTTTGAATAACCTTGTTTTCAGTTTGTATCTTTGTTCTCAATTACCGGTGTACTTTTAACCGATAAGTCTGATAAACTCTACAGCAAAGACTATTGACATTGAGTCTGGAGATAACACCAAAATTTATTGTCTTTTGTTCTTTGAAAAACCAAAGCAAACAGACATTAACATGACACCATCTTTCTGTGGTTTCCTTCTGGAACTACATTGTTGTCTGGAACTACATTTTTGTAGAAAACGTTCAACAGAAACTCAAAAAAAAAAAAAAATATATGTATGTTGCCATTGTCATTCCCAAATTTATCTCTGAATGCAATTTTAGCATGTGAGATACCTTTATATGTTGTTCTAATTGCTTTTTGTGTGCTCTTTACAAATAATGGCATAATACTTTTAAATTAATACGAAATAGCACCCCCCCCCCACAAAAAAACACAAAAAAATTCCAGCAACATCCCCTAATTTGTATTACATAAGTCCTATTCTTGCAGTATGGAGAGTTTAAAGGTATGCTGTATTGGCCCCGAATATGCTAGATATTCAAATATGGTCACCTTTGGTCAAAATTCTTAAACTGTTTTTATTACAACCTTTGAGGCAATTTTCCTCACTGGGACATTCAGTCATCTTGTGTGTTCCTTAAAAATGTCTGAGAACAATTTGGAGAGTAAAGACCTCCAGGAAAGGACTTTTTGAAAACTTCTAGCCATTATAGCGTGCTATAATTTGGGGCCTATACTGACTACCTTTTAATTCAAACATGAGGTAAACATCGTATTTGGTTGCTCCGTTTAGAGATTAAAATGATAACAGGATAAGGGCTTTGAAATACGACAATAAGTTGATGTGGTCATTCTATCTAGGATCTTAAACCTGCAGACACTCAATATCATCTTGACATCTTAGAAAGTCCTTGACAACAATCTCCATGACGACCAACAGTGAAGGCTGTTTAGAACAATACATTTCTTTCCTGGAGAAACAAAATCTGATCATTATATAGTAGTGGAATGTAAAGAAGCAGTGATGTACAAAAAAAATTCCAAATGGTTCCGAGGTGTGATTTTGGTGAATTGTCCTTTTTAAGTTAATTTTTATCAAATATTTGATGCAACATTATGTTGAACTTATGTCGAAAGCTCATAAAAATTTAGCTTAGTTAGCTTGGCTGACCAGTGAAGGTTGATTTAAAAATACAGAAGTTGGTAGTTAAAAGGTTTCATCTCTTCCTATTTGATCCTTGTATGTGGCTAATTAATATCGAAATGTGAAAGGTTAATTAATATCGAAATGTGAAAGGTTAATTAATATCGAAATGTGAATGGTTAATTAATATCGAAATGTGAAAGATTAATTAATATCAAAATGTGAAAGCAAAGAATTTGAATTTTTTTATTGCTCGTTCAGTTATCGAAATGTGAAAGGTTAATTAATATCGAAATGTGAAAGGTTAATTAATATCGAAATGTGAAAGGATAGAATTTGAATCTTTCTATTGCTCATTCAGTTGGCTTGATTAGGATGTAGCAGTTTGATCAAATGTAACCTTACTCTCAGTAAATACTTTGTTAGGTTTTGTAAAATTGTAAACCAAAATGCAAAGAGGTATCACAAACTATGAAGTTGAACCACCGAGAAGAAATAAACTGTTTTCATCTGTGTGTTTCATTGAAGCATTTCCTTTATTTACTCATTCTGTACTTTACTTCGCATTTTCAGATGCATTCCGTGGAAGGTGGTCTAACCCAGCAGTGGCCAACAACATCAACGCTGTAACACACAGACTTCAGTGGTGGAAGTTCAAGGATAATAATCTGCCGGATATAAGCAATGGTAAAGCAAATTTAACCTGTAGAATGTATCGCTCTCCTGTCCTTACCTGTCTCCACATAACTAGTACACTGTGTTGTGGGTATTGACCGCAGCTGTATGTACTGACTGTACACTAGTGTCTAATTACCGACGGTAGCAAGCTGTGTGTGTATCTTCTGGGATCGATGGTGGTGTCTAACACTTCTGTTACACCTCATTCGAAACTAGGTCAGATTACCGGCATAAGACGTTTCTTTGTGCGTGAGTCTTCACACCCTTTAATGCAATGTGATGTCGAAAGCTCATAAATATTTAGCTTGGCAGACCATTCAAGGTTAATTTTTAAACTACAGAAGTTGGTAGTTGAATCAATGCTGTAACACACAGACTTCAGTGGTGGAAGTTCAAGGATAATAAACTGCCTGATATAAGCAATGGTAAAGCATACTTACCTGTCTTCAAATAACTGGTACACTCTTGATCGTGTGTGTGTGAATGTGCTAACAGTAAGGAAAAGGCAAAGGCAAGCCACCATCACTATCCTATGTGATAGAGATGCTGAAAGATCCCCATTGTAACGTGGTTCCTTCACACATTCTAGTCTACTGCCCTCCTTTTTCTATTCTATCAATATAACTGTTCTGTTACCATGGCAACTCATACCCAACCCAACTATATTGTTGAAGCATCTTGTTCAATTTCATAAATGAAACTGAATCAAACTAACAAAACAAGTACATGAGTGTATTTTAGATTTGCGCCTTTTGTATTGTATGTATGTATGTATTTTAGAGCCTCCTGCAAGCAGGAACTCGCGAAGAAGCCATCATTGGCTTATCAAAGCCGCAAAGCTGACCAAAGTCAGTCTCTTAGATAAAAATGTGAAAGTCTGAAAATTTTGTGTTAATTTCTCTGTATTGACAGCTAGAGCTAACATCCTCGTCCCTTGCTGTAAGCTCTATTCAGATGCCAGTTGCGACATATCTCCAGATCAGAAATTTGTGGTGACCTTTGTCCCTTACAGTTTCCCTGATCAGTTTGTTGTGGCGGGATACTCCTTGGAACAATGCAACTTTGGAAGTGTCCTCTTCTCCAAGAAATTTGGTAAGTCGAGGGGAGATGGCAAAGGCAAAAATAAGAGACTAATGTCAACTTATTTTACAATTTGCTGTGAGAATTCAAACCATTGTAAAAAACAAATCACCAACTAACTAAGGTCCACAAACAATGCAGATTGTAAAACCTTCAAGCATTGAAGATATTTACTGTGATAGAAAAAAAAAGGGAAAAAGTAGGTAAAATATCCTCTTTTTACTGCCATCTTCAGTTACCTTTAATAGCTGATCAGAGTAACCTAATCAAAGTTTAATTTTGAATGTTTCTAATTAGAGAATCACTCTGTTAAAACCCTGTCTTGTATTGCATAGCACATGGGCAATTGCTAGAGAAATTGCAAAGATGGTTCTCATGTGATTGTCAGATCATTGAATTATTTTTTGTTTGAAAGATTACAGCAGATAAAAAGCTATGACATGTGAGGGTTGCCATCACTATGGCAACAGAAGCATAATGTCTGCTAAAAAGCATCTATGAAATGTACAGAATATTTTGCCATTGATAACATAAAATATAGATGTATTCTTATCAATGTATAAAATTCTAACGAAATTGACCAGTAGGTTATAAAGTAAAGCTCTT
>KN886475.1:19891-41328 GCA_000934455.1 Apostichopus parvimensis
GCAAAATTATTTACAAAATGGAGTGGGTGTTGAAGTGTGCTATATTGCACCAAATTGCATCTGAGGCCACCTGGAAATGCAAAAAAATTCCAAAAAAAGACCCCTCCCCCAGGCCGGCCATCAGTCTTCAGCCCCCCTCAAAAGTACTTTCCTACGCCACTGGAATAATTTATAGCTATTTTCAAAATTCAAAGACTGACATACTAAGAATTTAATGCTCTTTTTACTGATAGAATAACCTGTATCTGTCAGTATACCTTTAAAGATTTGTTCCATTCATTGTATGTATTTTTTAATTTTTATCAGGGTGTTAAAGAATTTGTACTTGATTACTTTGTTCAGCTTTGTGTGTTCTATGCCTTTGTCTCACAGAATGTCTATTGTTAATGATAAGCATGTGCTTGAATACATAAATTTGGTGCTTGAAAAGTGCTTGAATTTGGTTGTGGAAAAAGTGTACGAACCCTGTTCCCTGCTATTAACAACATCATTGCAGTTCATGAGAGGAACATGTGTAAAATAATGTAAATGAATGCCAAAGAGTGAAACCTTTCTTAGAAGAACGCACTCATGTACCCTCCCACCCCCTTCCCCCTCCCCCACCTTGGAACCAACATAGCAGTCCAAGCTGTGTAATTAGTACATGTGTATACCTAACAGGACGTTCTGCTGGTCGTTAAATATTTATATTTAGCTTTGATAGGCTTCACATAAACTGTGGTGAATATCATTTTGAATGGATCTCTTTAAATGCAACTCACATCGTTACTGAGAGAAAATTGCTTCACAGATTTCAGACTTCCATTTTTAGGATATTTCCGTCAAGATCAGAAATTGGTGAATAAAAATCATTTAGTATTAAGGTTTCATTTTCCTCTCATAAATGTTCTTAAAACTTTGAAGAAATGCAATTATTCAACTACTCAAATTTGAAGACCAAAGTGACATGTACAAATTGTGTTTGTGATTACTGAATGCACATGTATAGGTATGGTGGAATAATTGTGTCTAGCACTGCAATTTTTTCCACATGTTTCATGCACTATTAAAATGGCATTAAAATCATATATATATTATATCCTTGTTTCTCTTTCATTGCAAGTGCAGATAATTGTAAAAACAAAATGATTTAATTGTGAATTAACTGTTGTTTTTCAAAAAGAGAAGGCGAAATGAAAGAATTCCTTGTGGTGCAAACAAGAAAAGAGAAACTCACAAACTTTTGACTTTCTGATACATTAAGCAAATACTGAGAATAGAGTCATAGACGTAGGCAGAAGCTTGGCCACAGGAGAGGGCTTTATCAATATTTTTTTTTGGGGGGGGGGGGAGATTTTACCCCGAAAATTTTTGGACAGGAGCTGTTAGTACATAGCAGTACATGTATCTCAAAGTTTACTGCGAGCCTTTAATAGAGGTGTGTATCACTTCACCCCAACCCCCTCCCTACCCCTCCCCCACTGCCGCTCCCTGCATTGTCTTCCTCTCCCAACACACAAATGTAATAGGTGGCTGCATATTAGCCCCAAAAAGTTTGGCGGGAAAAGCTACTTCAATTGGGGAGGGAGGCACGTGGTGTTTGACTTTCCATCCAAAGAAATACGTAAAGTTGTGAACTCAAACTGTATAGGCTAAGAATATAGCTGTATTCAATACAGTAATTGTATACAATATCAACCGGCGCAGGATGCCTTAACGCTGAAGTTGCTGTCGGTAAAATTAAGGGAACTTGAATAGCGCCACTACTTTCTACGCTCCTTGGCTGAGTTTCACTACGCACTCGTCTATTGATTTTACATTCTGTTAGTAAACAGCGCAACCAGAAAAGAGGTGGAGGGAATTGAAATAGTGGAGTGGGAGAGGAAGGGAACAAGAAAACCAATACTAACGAGAAATTTAAGAACAATTGATTTCTTTTTTTTAGTGCAGCAAAGTAACCATAATTCGGGGGGTCGGGGAGCAGAACCTTTACAAAATTATTTTTAAAATTTGCAGGTTTTTTTTCATATAAAGTTGGACCAACGTTGATGATCCTTATACCACGATAGTATAATGGGTACAAAAATATTCAACTTCCCTAACTGTGTTCAATTTCGTGTGACTGTTCCGGTGCTACTGTATGGCAGCAGTGTATGGCCCCGAGCCAAACTGAAAATATCAGAGGTAGTGAGATCTTTAGAATTTTCCATAAATCAATACTTAGCATAATTTATCCCAACCCCCTCCCCAGGTCGGGAAGGAGCAGGTTGGCTTTTTGGTTTGCACATTGAAAGAAGGGGGGTGGGCAGGAGGACAAATATATACATGTACAAATATATTTGGATCATAGAAGTCGAGCTAACACGACAATTTGTTGGAAAGACAACATAACGAAACTGGTGTAGGCGGTAAAAGAGCCAGTTGGGTAGGCCCATATCGCATTAAATAAACTGATGAGTCTGGAACTAACTTTTCTTCGGAATTCTGACGAGTAAAAAAGAAATACAAGATGATCTACAAAGCCATCGTTGTAACATGTCATCGTATTTTCCCAGCTTTTAGATCATATCATATGTAAATATGAATATGCAGACTTCTTCTGAAACTTTCCATATCATTTTCCAAAACATGCTCTATACACCACAAGTTTATTTTGTGATATATTTTATTCCTTCTTTTCGTCAGTGCAACTTTAAACACAGTTTTGCAACGGTGTACAAACTTCCAAGCTATCATATTTGCAATGTACTGTAAACCATGCCACATATAACTTTCCCACTGGTGAATATATGCCATGAAATTGTTTTCTCTGACACTGGCCTCTCGACTCTTTGCGATATACATCAAAGAAACCATAGCCGCAATGCCTGTCATTTTGTTTATTTGTTCTACGACTTCTTTTCACAATTTGACTTCGCTATTTTGCCAGAAACGATACGGTAGAAAGTGTTTATTCGAAAGTGTGTAAAAAGTTTTGAAACTCCTATCTGATTGGTTCACTACTAATGGTTATTCATTTTTTCTCTGATATGTTTATTCATAAGGCACTTGACAGCTGACAGCTGCTCACAAGGCGAAGGAGTAGGACCACATCGCATGCACCTTTTATAAACAACACAAAAGTACACACATAGACACCGCATATTGAGCCTACACTAACTTAGTAACAACTCATTCAAAAACTCAGTGGCCGAAAAACCACGGATCTTTTCTTACAACTCGAAACCAGGATGTTTTTACGAGGATCATGAGGAACATTTACATACGGTTAGCAGTTTTCTCCGCCGTCTTCGGTAAGTAGAATAATCGATTCCAAGTTTCGTGAGATTTTCCCCTTTCACAAAATGTTACCTTGCCGAAGAGCCTTGTTAGGTCCCCTGTAACAAAGTTAGGCGTAGTATTAGTTATCACAACGGGGGTTTGATGTAGGACATTCGTGGTTATGTATGACTAGTACTATTCGTGTATTCTTTTCGTGACATTAAGGTACTTGAGAGTGGAGCCATATTGATATTATGAAGAAAGTTTTCTTAGTTTCGTGGTGTCCCAAACTTTTCCATAGAAGCCAACTCGTGAACGCTGCAGTAGGCCTCTTATTAATGTTATTCTATTAGTATCACTGGTATAGCAATAACAGTTGTAAATTAAGCCCATTGTGGCTCATCGTAGGCTAGCGATTAAAAAATCCTTATATGGGCCAAAGTATGCATATGATGTGCAGCATGTGCTGCTGACCCAGGTTTTGTTTCATTGCCGGTATTTTGCAATGGATATGTAAAACATTGGAAAAGAGGATGATTACGGCAACCATTCCCAAAATTGGTTTAATTGTATCAAATTCAAGTGTAATTACATGTTAATGTGATAATATGTTCTTGCTCCATTAGAGTAACAATCAAGACGTGTGTACTGTAGTATGAAATATGTGTGCTATTATAGTGGGGAATAGTTCCCAAGTGTTATAGCAGTCTGCAATAATAGCTGTCATCATTGTGTTGATTTTTTGCGCTCACTGAGATCCAAGTTAATCAACTTGACTGATTTTAAGTACTTTATCATGTTAAGTCGCAATCTAGATAGACTGAACTTGATGGTACAAGTTGCCATTGTTTTTAGCCTAGTTATTAGGACACTTCCAGTTTGTGGAATAATTTGATATTAGAAATATGTAGATTCTATGCAAAACGATCAAATGTATACACAAATCCAAAGATGTACCTAGAATTTGATCATACATAGAACCATAACTTTTTCAGTATTTTACATCAACCTTGATCCCACTGCGCAAAATATGACTGCTATATTATTTCTCGAGTAATTAAAAACAGTGTAAAAAGTAACGAGCACAGCTGCACATGTTTTGATTACCATTCTAGCTAATATTATCTCATTGCTCTTTCAAAATTGAGAGAGATTTATAATTTATTAAATTTTAGAAAAATTTATGGCTTTTACATATCATGTGTGCTATATTCCATTGCACCTGTGAAAAAAAGAAAGAAAGAAAGGAGGTCAGTGAAATCTCTTAACGAGTGAGAGGAAATTAAACAGGACATGATGTATTCAGACACTTTCCTCACACGTCCTCTGAGAGTAGAGAATTCGACAAGTGATTTAAGAGAGACATTCAAACTATTTTGAGAGAAAAGTTTGCAAATGAAATCTGATCTGTTGATTGGACATGTAATACACTTGCAGATACAATCGGCCTATTTCAGGTTTCAAGATTGGTAAAGTTTTTTCCTTTCTGGTGAATGTTGGATTTAGAGTAAAAATATGTATTATTGTTTTTAGGGTATAAATGTAGATTGTTTTAAGCACTAGAAATAATTTTGCAAAAAGAAGAAGAAGAAGTGTAGCAATGTTCTGGTTTCATTTGTAGTATAGTTTATATACATCATATCATGATCATCAAGTTGTCTGTTTTGCAGAATATTTATTGATTTAACAGTGTATATCACTTACTTAGCCCCATAGTTATTCCTTACTCAATGCAAGAGTGCAAATCTCTATCAGTTAAGCTTTTAGTTTAGAGGACTGTCTACTGTACATAGCACTGTTACCGACTAAATATAGCTGGGTGGAAGAAGCTCTGAATATATTGCACAGTTTAGTAAAACTTTAATTTTATTTAAGGTTTTTGAACTTTAAAGGTTTTAATTTAAGGGTTTCGAATTTTTTTCTGAAAGCTTTTTATTTAAGGTTTTTGAACTTATTGCTGAAAGTTTTACAACGATGGTGTCGTTCAGTGGTATCCTTTAACCTGAAAAGTTACACGTATTTGAATGGTTGAATAAAGATCCTTCTCAGTTCCTTTGTTAAGGATCGTATCTGTCTCTCACAATGAAGCATCTGGAAAAGCTATTTGAACTGGTTACATCAATTGATCAGGTGGGCGTTTGTCTTTCAAATAGTTATAAACAGGATCAGCAAACTTTGTGGTTTTGTCAAGTTCAGAGTAAATGTAAATTATCTGTAGTACACAATTTATCTGGTGTTACATCTGCAATTTATTTCTTGCCTAACTTTACTACTATAGCCTTGCAACAAACAACCTGTTGGTTCAAGTATACTGTAAATAGGTATTAAAACCAGTTCCCCCCTATAGTGAGGGGATTAATCTTTTGTGTGGCCAGCATCTAGAGATTTTTTTGTTAAGTTAATCCTAGAGCTACCCCTCTTAGAGCAACACCCTGACCTTACATAAACCGTGATCTGCTCAAGGCATAAACTGTGTGGAGCTGCATTTTGTTATGGTTGGTTAAGTCTCTGCACAGTGGTAGCACAAGCTGAATGCATACATATAAGCTAGTAGAATCTGTAGTGTCCATGCAGTGGCTATTGACACATACAGTATACATATGGAAAAAGATCTCACCGAGGAGGAGTTTGTTAAAAAATTTGTATTCCTCTAAAAAAGACCATATATAACAAAATGCATAGATAAGCCAAATTTTCTTCTTAAACAATTATTAATAAATTTATCTACAAGGACATGTAGGTTTGTAACATGTCTCCCTTTATTGAATAAACCTTGTTTTGAGACGCACAAATTATCATTTTTAGTGATTTTTATAAAAAGTCTGCAAATAGTTCATTAAAGATGAAAGGTCAGTGTATCTAATTATAGTGACAATTAGAGACGTATTTTGGGGTAAAATCACTTCTTGTCCATATTGTGGACTACCTACAGTTTCCGCTTGCCCTAAAAGCAATTAAACATTTGTAAATCCAAGTTGGGAAACTTTTAACATATTTAAAGGTGCATTTACTCGACAGGATTTTCCTCATGATTTGTAGTGCACGAAAGACATGCGCGACAAATTTGTGGCATCATTTTGACTGAATAGTAATGGATGCACAATGCGGTATTAATATTGAAAAGCTGCTTTAAGTATTTTACAATATCATTTAAAAAACCTCTTTGTTAAGTTCCCAACTTGAAGATTTGATGAAGAGTTATATTAATGTAGGGTCATGTCTCATACATGGGTCACAAATGAGGCATGCATGAGTTTGTGAACATGTTGTTCTGTTCTTCATCATGTTCTGAGTCAATACAAACTGAGTGTGAACTTTTTCTGCTGAGATTTGTTTAACATTCCATTTTGGGCTTGTGGAAGTTTGTGATATAAATGTTTTGTCAAAATCTTTGAACAACTGTTGAACATGTACAAGTTATAGTATATAACTGCAGTAGTTTACAAAGTCTTTTAAGCCAAAGTCAGTAAATCTTATCAACTTCAGCAAGGTGTCTCCCTTCTAGCTCCTGTCCTGTACCTCCAACTCCCCCCCCCCAAACCCCCCTGTTAATTGAAGGGTGTGAAATAGCCAATGCTGATCTCATCAAACTATTAAGATTCTACTTCTAGCTTCTTGTGCATTGAAAATTTGATAAATTGAAGTGACAGTTTGAATGAAGAATAGTTTCACTTTCCTGGAATTTTTTTTTTTTTTTATCTTTTCTTTTAATTCTCCCAAGACATAATTATGTATCATTCCTAGCTGTTTCATGATTAATATATGCCCCCATTCCCTCATACTATAATAATAGCCAATTGTCTTTCCTACGGGTAGCTAACCTCAAATGAATTTTAATAAAATTGCACATCAAACTTACCAATATACCGAAAGTGGTGGTACCGCAAATTCCCCTTTCCTTTCTTTATATGTTTGATCAATTTTGATCCTAGCATGAGACATTGACCTCTAAGTGTTTACATTACAGTTCTGAAAATTAATAGTAATTGTTTCAAGTTGTCCCAGTGTATCGTAATTTGTCAAAGGAATACTGCACGATTTGGGTGGAATAAAAAAAAATTGAAAAGAAAAAAGATTTCAGTTGCATATGACCTCCTGTTTAGCCTCAGAGTATAGTTGCTCAAGGGACTAAGTCAAATTGAATTGTAATGGCTTACATGTGAGGAGTTACATTGATGGCACTATACCACTGATCTCAGAAGTAGGGTAGAGTAAATCAATAGAAAACTGACTTCTTTGAATTTAGGCTCAGATAGCAAACAATTATAGGTTAGATCAGATTCCAGCCAGTGACCTCTGGAGTTAGGAAAGTCCAGTACTCTAGCCTCAAGTACTATAGCTGTCCAGGCTTATTTTGTTGGCTGTGGTCCATATTTGCTACATGCTTGCTGGTGAGGGATGGGGAGAGGGGGGGGGCAGGGGGAGGAAGTGGATGCTATTTAGAAATCACAGTGCCTTGAAACAAAGTCAAGAAGGCAGGCATCATCACAGCTCAATTTCTTGCTGGTCATTTAAAGTTGATGTAAAATTCACTTCTCCTGTAAGTCTGAAGCAGTTCTTTGCAATTACCTGTACTGGCAGTAAAGTATTTCTACATAACACTTTGCACAGTGTGCATCACATACAATAGCAACTGTATGTTAACTTTCTGATCTCTCTCCGAACCCATCCTCCCCTACAACTACCCCAACCCTTATCCCTACCCCTACCCCTAAATATATTTCCTTTGGCCAAATTGACCTCAGAAGAGTCTGATCGATGCATGGGTGGAGGAGGGAGGGAAGGAGAGTAACAGAAGAGGGGAGTGTGTTTAATAATCTAGGACTATATTTATCAGATGACAATAAATTATGGTCGTTATTGCGGCTATAATATTATCAGTGCATAGCATTCCAAATTTTTAGTTCAGTGTTGTAAGATTTGTGCTTGTTGAATCTTTCTTTCATTGGCATTTACCATTAAAATGAAAAAAGGAAAAAGGTTCAATTCTTATGAAAACATTCATTTGAAAACTGAATTCATTTGAGTCAAAATTGTAATCATTCATGACAAATCCTCCATAAGTAGGAATTTGACCCGATCGATGGTCTCCCGTGAATATTTCTAGCTGTTTACGGAACTAGCTGTTCCCACAAAAGTGGAGTCGGTGCTTACAGATGGTCAAGATACAAACTTCTAGTACCTCATTACGATTAAAGTACACTTCTTCCATACAGCACTTTATGATTGATGAAATTGTTGAACTTCACCAAAGGTCAAGGTTTGCGTGCTACATCTGACTAAGACTCTATTGATCCTCAGACTAAAGTAGAAACAAACAAAAGTGAAAAATAAGCTCAGTTTACTACTGTAACTTCCTGCCTTTTCACTCCTCCCGTGACATGTACCTTGTGAGGTGGTGGTGTTGTTTTGGAAATCACAACTCTGTTCCCTTTCATCCGATAATTACGAGCCCTGCAGTTTCGTATCTTGTCTGTGTGGGTATTGTGCGGAAGGACAATATACAGTTTTAAAAAGGACAATGTATGCTGTAGCTTTGTTTAGTTTATCGTAAGTTGATTTAGAAATTTTGAGCAAAATGTAAAAAAGATGTGCGGTCCGTTTAAAGAACCTCATATTATAACAGAACCTTACAAAATATAGAAAAAAACTTGGTTGTGCTGGCTCAGGAAGAGAAAGATAATTACTCAAGATTTTATCTTTGATCTTTTGGGTTCAATTCTGTTTTGTTAGAACTTAGACATTTTGGCAACAGTTTTGGCAAATGTTGAAACGAGGATAAATTTATTGTTATTTGTTTTTGATTACATAAACAGTACATACATGTATGTCTTATATATGGTGTTACTTTGCATCAGATTAACAGTTTGAAAGGGACTTTATTAAAGACATATCTGTGTAATTGGCTTTTTTTTAGCAAGAGTGCATTGGTTATGAGGAGATGGGTAAGCAAGGAAGTTCTGACCCTACAAATTATGTACAGACATTGTGGGGTGTTATATGCCTCTGTACCCTTGTTCTTTTGTTAATTAATTTGCTTTCTATGTAAAGCACCTTGAGCAGTGACTTTTGTGTACTGATTTGGCACTATATAAGTCTCATTTATAATTATTATATATGCCTCTGTTGATCGTTTTATGATCGAAAAAGGGTTTAGTGGTGGCAAATGTGAAATAACTTTTGAAGTTTGAATATGAGTGTCCAATATAAGAAATTGTAGAACATTTGGGTAGACAATACTGTTGTCATACATACTTCCCCCTCATCACCTTCTCCCTACCTCCCCCTCCTTGAAAATGTCCCCTCCCCACCTCCCTCCCTTCCTTGAAAAGGTAGTTTGCCTTATATTTGTACTGTTAGTGGACACGCCCCTTGTTTAAATTTAGACATGAACTTGTGGTTAAGTCTCTTTTGCTACATTGCCACCACTCACCGATATACACATGTACAGTATATAAATAACAAACGAAAGAAATTGTTCCACTAATCAATCAAACCTTTTGAAAAATTGAGATTGTGTGGGAAAGGTAACTTTTTATCCATTATGCTATATTAGACCGTGTTTTTTATATTGTTCTAAGTAAACTTCTTTTTTTGGTTTACTGTCACCTGGAGGGTTTTTTCTTTACAAGTCTCGATTGCGTAGATCTGTTTGTTCTGATAGAGTAAAACTCGGGCGGGGTCTCTGACAACTTTTCCGTAACAAAAGACAATCTCGGGAACAAAAAGAGCCTCGCTGGAACAGGTCAGGTTTTTTTTTGGTCGTTATGTGCCGTCACCAATTTTAAAAAGAGAATATAAAGTATTAACAATTATTGAATGAGAATCCATCGCGAAGCTTTGAAAGATAATGGAAGAAAAGAGATTCGAAAAAGCCGATCCAATAAGCCCATTGATACTCTTGAAAGCATTGTCGAAAGCCAACAACCTGTACAAAATTTTTTTTACTACACTTTTTTTTTTTTTTTTCCTTTCTTTTTTCTAAGCGTTCATTGATTACAAAGTACAATGGGAGAATAGAAAAAAGCAAACAGATCTGGTAATTCGCACGCAACTCTACAACTTCGTTTGTGGTCTCAATAAACAGAGACCTACACGAAGATGTGAATGCACTATTTAAAAATAGTGCTATACCGCTGGAGTTGACATGAATTGCGAACTGCTCTATATACCAACATTAGAGAGAAAGTGAAGCATTTTGTTACATTCAGATTTCTGAAGACCTTTTTTCAGTGCAAGCAGGCATGAGCTTCTTCCGCGAATTCGCGGAATATCCGTGATTTCTTTTCTACCTCGGGGACAAAAACTATTATCCTAACACACTGTAGCATATGCAAACTGGAGACTATACCGCAAATTTTGCAAAGTTCTGTGATTTTTTTTTTACCCCAGGCTCATCCCTGTGCAAGCGAATGATTGAAAGACAGCTCGCACTGTACCACATACTGCGTAAAAACTTGGCTGGTTTACCGATAACAAAATCTTCCCACAGTAATTAATTATACACTGGTCTATGAGTCAGTCATTCCCGTGACCTGTGGACGAAACTGTGCATCCTTTAGTATTGGCAAGGCTTCAGAATTATATCAAAAATGTACATATAAAGTGTGAGAAACTGTATTTTAATTGACATTTTTCTTACTTTTCCCATTCATGGTAGACATAATATTTTTAATTTAAATCCCTTGTTTTTTGAGGGGTGGGGGTTATGGGGGGGGGGTGGCAATGGGAGGATGGATGGGTCAGTGGGTTTGATTAGAATAGCAGGAAATGTACTGTCACAACCAACCTGAACCAAGTGATGCCATGTTTGCTTGTGATGACAAGTTGTTTAGTCCTTTAATATATGAACACTGGATTATAACTTTGTGATATTGTTTAACCCAAGCCACAAAATATTCTAAAATGGATCTGGTTTACTGCAAGTGGTTCAAACAGCTGACTATCTTCCCAAGCATAAGAAGGTTAATTAAACCAGCCAGACTTAAAAAAAAACTTTTGTGTGCAAAGGAAGGTATTAATGTTAAAAAAGGTCAAAGTTTAGTGAAACTTTTTCTTTGTGCAATAGATCACCGTGTAGGTCATGCCTAATTTTAATAATTCCTCGTGGAATGATGATGGACCAAATGTCGTAAACTATGTATATACCAGATTAAATTTTCATAATAAATTGAAAGTTTGCATGTGGTAACAATCTTTTATGATGTCGTCTTCTTCATATATGATTTCATAAATTTTGTAAAGTGAATTGCATGGTTTGAACAGTGTCCATTTCAGATGACTATGTGCATAGCAGATCTATACTTTGGAATCGGTTGATAAGACAATTCGATGTACCCCTAAAACATGACTAGCCAGAGGGTATGCATAGTTGTGGCATGACACCTTGAAGCACCCACACACATCCACCAAGCCCACCTCCTTCGTTTCTTAAAATCACGATTGGTAGAGAAAGCCCTCCAGACAGGAAAATATGACAGAAAGTTTGCCTCCTTTAATTCCTCTGTGTTTTTCTAAATTAAAATCTGTTCATGATTTACTGACATATACCTAAAATCTAAATTGTCAGTTTTTTTTCAGTTCCTGAAGGGAGTAGGCAGATTTCCTATCTATAGGGTCTTTCATGGAAATTGAGCTACAACCACAAATAATTTTTGTGGATCTTACATTCCACTATATATTTTCCCTTCTATCTTGGACAAAATTAATTAACCTTCTCCTTTGTACAGTTAACTTTGTAAATTAAAAGTCTGAATTGTCAGTTTTAGTGTGTTCCTCTCTTACCTGTCCCCACTCTACTTCTGCACTTTCCTATCTACCTAAAATACTTGACTGGAAAAATGTTTTAGCACTGTGCCCCCCAGCCCCCTATTCCCAACTACTACAAAGATATTTGTGGATTCTTTTCATCCAACAAATTTCTTCACTTTGTTATACTATGGTGATGATTATATTTTTGCTTAGAACTCTAACATCCAGAACCGTTTTCCTATCACCTTCTCTAAAAGCAAACTTTTGATTTCATTTTCCATCTATTTCAAGTTTTGGGGAGAATGTTAGTAGGGCTAATGTATTCCGAAGTCGTCATACGGTTCAGGCTTTAATACATGTCTGATGTGAATTTGGTGTACTGTTAACCGTAACTGATTTTATCTTTGTACTTTACCCTGGGAGCCAGCTCAGTGATTGAGGATCAAGAAAATCAATAAACAAATAAATCATGTTTTCATATAATGTTTCATGTCTTGACTGAACATATACATATTTTATCTATCGGTTTCATTCCATGTTTACACTCATGTTTCCTCGAGCGGTTTCCACCTTCCCTCAGTTACAGTTGGGGAATCTTTCTTGCCAAAAATTTACCTTTTATTTCATCAATAGGTTCTTATTTCAGATCAATCAGTGAAAACAGCTCCTTGGGACTAACTGCCACATTTTTGCACCATTTTGTTTCTTTTCACGTACCTCAGTATATTTCTTCTTTTTTTCAATTGCTCGAGGTTAAAATGTTACATACTTTGAGCAGCAACTTTTTATATGTGACATTGGGGTTTTTCTTTTCATCTGAAGAGGGTGAGGGGGGGGGGTTGATGGAGAAGATTTGCCATCACCGATCGATTTTAAGTTCTAGGACCTTACTCACCACTGCACTTGATTTTATCTTCTCAAACATTCAGGCATGGGAAACAAAATTGATAGATAATTTGACAATAAATTTGCCTGGAGGGTAAAAAAAAAAAAAAAATTGTTCTAGGTTTCACCTGTTTTGTCATGCCACAAGGGTAACAAAAGTGTTCTCAGTAAATAGAATATATATATTTATAATGATATAGGTCTGCCCTCTCCCAGGTCAGTGCTGAAGAAATGGATCATATTTTTGATACAATATTTGGGGATGCTTTGGAGTACTTAAAATGTACCCTAACACTGATCCAGTTTCTATTTTTTTCTCACATAACCTATAAACAAATCTGACAAGTTAACTCCAAATATTTTTGCAAACCATGGGACAATGACTCTCTATTTGGAAATCATATTTTGCCTTGGGAATGAAAATCCTCCCTGGATTGATGTATGGTAGGTTAAGGTCAAAGGTCGACTGTATTGTTTGGAGGAGGTTTCACTTAAATACCCTGGCCTGAAGTGGCCCAAAGGGCTTGGTATTAGGATGTTTTGAAAAATGCTGTAAATGAAAAGGAAAAAAAAATAGCTCAGCATTTTCTACAGGTAAAAATAATCGAGACTTTTTGGAGTAAGTATACCTCCCTGTATTGTACACAAAGTTTGAAAAATCATACAAACATAAAAAATAAAATAAAGGGGCAGCCAAACACTTTGTACAGTAATAAAGGAATCTCCCAATTTCCAACTCATGCCATTTCAGTCCTGATAATTTTGAGCATGTGTGGATTTCCTTAAGTTGTCCAAGCAAGGAGCGGCCACAGTCCAAGTCCCAAAAACTGCTCTGCTTTTGCTGCTGCAGCATTAATAGCCCCGTCTTTAGTTCCCATGACTTTGTTTACCGTCAGAAATTTTGTAAATTGGTCTTAAATTACCAGAAAATTACCCCCTCAATAATTTTCTCCACAAGTCTTGGTCTACAGTTTTGCAAGCTTGGCCATTTTAAGATAAGTGGAGGGCTTTGAGCCATTTATCGTCAAATTTGACTTAAATTTACCACTTTGTTTGGTTGCAGAAAAAAAGAGGTATCGTATACATTGAGGCCAAATTACTTTGTAGAAAATCCACTCTATTGGTGATGGAATGCAGAGTATAATTTGGTATTTTTTTTCAAAGTTTGTGGTAGCAGTTTTGAAAGTTCTGAACTTTGTCTCCTATAAAAGACTGCATGGTTCCAGTGTACAAAAACTATGCATCTTTGCACTTGTATAGCAGTTTGACCATTTTGCATAGCAATTTAAGATGCGATACTGGATAAATTATTCTCTGAGACTGTAGTAAGTAAATACTTAATTTAAGGTCATTTGGAGTCATCAAAGGTCAAATCGTGAAACCCTTGTAAACATGTACACCCTCACTATACATTATGTCAGATTCATGAAGAAAACTGCTCATGTTACATCATCAAAACCACAATGCATTTTTGCATTCTGGTTTCCTTTTATAGAACTTTATGATCAGTTGAAAGTAACCTGTTCTTTTAAATTTAATTCACTTAACCTAAAATTTTGAGGAAAAAAAAAGAAACTCTGAGGACCTGTTGCTCTTTCAAATTGACATAAAGTTAATGACAAAATTATTTTCGCTTTCCAGATCGACATTCAGAAATGTATGTGTCTACAGTACTTTTACAGTCTTAAAATGTTTTGTAATATCACCATTGAGCCACTGAAACATTCTAGCAAAATGCTAGAAAAGCTTCTAGAACAGTTATATTGCATTCGAGATTTGAAATGCACCGCCATTGTACTGGGTCATCCATTAACTCCTCAAAAAAAGAAGAAAAAAAAAAAAAGTGCCTCAACTATTTTTCCTTATCATGTGGACACTCCTTATAGATCAGCACGTATGTAATGGGTATCCTTTGCAACTGGGAGCAAAAATTCCTTGCAATTTGCAAAAGCCCTTAGGAATTTTCAGCCTATTGAAGGATCCTTTTCGGGGTTTTGTGCAGATAGTGTCAGTGGCAGTCAGGTGTAGCAGGGGGATATTATTCATCCTTTTGGGTTTTTTTCTTCTTCTTCTTTTCAGGGTGGCTTTGTCCGCTTTTGAGAATAGGCTGTTACAGTAGAATCAGGAGAGGCCACAACTTGTGCTGCCCCGTTGTGAAAATAGTGTGAAACCACAGTGTGAATAGAGGCATTGTGTACGTATCTAGCCCCGTTTGCAAACGGTCAAAAAAAAAGAAAAAAGAAGGGTTGACTTGTGATGGGATATATGGAATAGATACTTATAGATATAGGTGACTGCTCTGTGGGTTTGATAATTTAAGTTAATATTTGAACAGTACTGTATATACTATGTAACAATAAAACTGCTGGGAAGGAATGGCATTTCTCGCTAGCTGCTGTGCAGACTTGGATTCTGTCTATGGAAAGTAGATCAGATACAAAAGTAGCTATATTTGGTTTAATCACAAATTCTATGAGAGTTGTGATAGATAATAGTTTTACAATTAACCTAAGTGATGTGTGTGTATATATGTGGGAGTTAAACAGGCAAAAGGATTTTGAAAATTTTGATGCGTATGTGCTATAAATATATATCCTGTCAAAAAGAATAGAAAACTATTGTCCCTATAAATGGTGGTCAAATTTAAGAAGCAGTTTGCTCTCAGAAATATTACATTTTCCCTATAGCACTGCTCAAGGCACTTTTTTTTCTCTCTAATTGGACTGTACTGTATACTCAATTTCTTGAAATAAGTTTGGGAAGCATAAACTTGAGAAATATGCTGGGGCAAATGAGGCACTAGTTCATGTTAAATGTACATGTGTGAAATATTGTGTAGCCGTTCTTTGAGGTGCATTTGGGGATGGGGGAAGGAGGGGGGGCGTTGGAATGGATGAGAGGCAGGACTGGTGAGAATGGATCATTGCTGATGGGTGCAGGTGTTGGGGAAACAACATGCAACATTCAGCTCAGTAGTTGCTATATCGTCACTGGGCCATTTTAGCCAAAATTATGATTTGGCTAAAATGGGAACAACATTAAACAAAACTTTATTTCATGAAATTCGACGTTCCGTTACCACTGTTTTTTTTTGTTGAGAAGTTAACCTTAAATTTTACCCCTAAATTGTACAGCCACAAAGGAAGTTCTCACCCGTACGTGCGCTATGGTATTGCTATAAAAGATAACATATTTTGGGAGAATAAAAGTGATAAGGAAAAAAAAATGAATTTCTGTCAACAAGCAGGTATAAAATAAAGCTAAAACTAGCATCATCATCAATTGAGTGATGAGGCGGCTGTTTTATTCATCAACGTTCTGATCTCTGTAAAGGTGGCTGACTCTAAATAGTTCTTATCAAGTAAGATCCCTTTGCCCAGCTTCCAATTAGTTTCACAACAAGTTTTGCCTCGCCATGCCAAAATACTGATGCATTATGGGTAAATATCTGCAGTACCAATCAATTGATGTTTGTCCTCCAATAAAAGTATACAAGTGGCCTTTAAAAATGACTGTTACCCTGGCTTTTGAAACTTCAAACAGAGAAGTTTTCTTAGAACACTATATAGGGAAAAGATCCACAGACCCTTTTCATCTTGATAGAAAAGTAATGGCGTCTACCAACAAAGGGTTTCAGGTTGGTCCACCAGACACCCCCCATTCTAGTCTTCTAGACTCTTTGATTGTGTGGTGAAGCATGCATAGTAACTATCAGTTGGTGCTATAGTTTATTCATGTAACCTACAACTAGTTAACATAAAACGTGGGTTTTTTTTTTTTTTGCAAGAAAAACAACCACTATTTTGTTGAGAATGTGCACATTGTTGTGTTCATGAATCCGGGTTGAAAGCAATTTTACATTCCGAATTTAAAAGAAGTTAAAATTACGTTTTTCAAAGGATCGTGTCGGGAGGTCCTGTGAATTGAGCGACCTTGTTGGAGTTAAGAAAATTGTAACGAAAGAAGGTAAAAAAGAGGCTGACATGTTAGAATTCCAGTTGAAAATGAGAATTTTATTACTCAACATTTCCACCTAAATTGCATATTTGCTTAACTCAAAGTTCCTTTTAAGTGACTTGCCAGGATGGTAGCTTATTCTTACTATTTGATTTTCAAAATATCCTAATATTCACAAAATTGAATGCTTTAGATATCTTACTTTAACTTCTTTTTATGAACTTTTTTTCTGGAACAAGATGACACAACAGATGTACATAGGTGGTTAATAGACAGTAAGAGAAAAACCCCTTCCCTTTCCTGTTCCCCACCCCTCTATTCCCCACCCCTTCCCCACCCCTGTTCTCCCCTTCCCCACCAAATTAGTAAAGAAAAGTTACCTTCAGAAGGAACACATGGGCAAATTTCATTTCTGCCAATCAATTCATTTTCATAAGAATTGAAGATAAATCAGTTCAGTACAGAAAAATGTGAAAATGGTCTGAATCAACTTCTAAACAATGGTCATACTGGTAATTTGATCTGCTTCAGTATTATAACCTTATGGAAATAAAAGAAGTTTTAAATAAATGTTTTAATGAATGGCATATGACTTTAGACAGAAAGTAATTTTTGACCATATGTTATAGAACTAAGAAGCTCTGATATCAGTGTAGGTTGTACTACTGTACACACCACTTTAGTAATTGAGAAATGACCCAGGTTTAACCATCTCTTACTCATCAAATAAAGTGGCTGGACAAGTTAGGCTAACACACTGACCACTACTAACTGTAGGTCTGTTCCTCAGATGCAGCAATAAACTCTTTAGGACAACGTACAACTCGTATGGCATTCAAATAAAGCATTTACTATGATGCATTATTTATTTATACAAAAAACTTCAAGGTCAAATGGTGTTGACTGTCACCTAATGGTACAGCATATTTGATTTGATTTATTTTTCTATTTTCATGCATATATTACAATGTTTACAGTGAAAAGACATATATAGCAATCGATCAGAAAATGGTAGAAGGGCTCTGAAGCCGAAGCTTTTACAAGAAGCCCACCGTAACATAATTAATTACAAAGTAAATGTCAATAAAAAGGGAAAATAGAAGGATAAATATTTAATGTGTTGTTCATCTGCAGAACAAATATGTTTTGGTAAAATTTATGAGAATTTATGTAAGAGACATCAACAAAAACTCAGTTTTTCTTTTGGCTTGGACTTTAACAAATCAAAAGGAAAATTTGGCCTGAACTTATCCTTAGAGCCCAAGTTTGTGTTCGATGAGACGGTATCAAGAATGACTGCCCATTAACAAAAATTGTTTTTCAATCTCCTCTCTGGCATTCATCTGCTTCGTCTGTTGATCAGTTACTCACACTGATGAATAATGGACCATATACCAAGTTCCTGAGAGGCTATAGGTCTTATCAAGCGCACGCCTCTGGCAGTCTAGAAGGGTATGTGCCACCGCAGAAGCTTTACAAAAGGCCACCGCAACTTTCCAGAGACTTCAACGATAGCTCAGAGAAAAACCCCGTTCCTATAGCATTTTAAGAAGAGTGTCTCCTTCTCATTGAACTTGGGGGTGACATTTGTACACAGCCAATTATTCTGTCTTTCGCTTTGAATGGGAGAGCTCTTCTGGGTAGGATTAAAGAACAAGAGAAGAAGGGAATAAAGCAAATCTGGTCTTAAAGTCTGGCAAAACAGGGTGATTTGTGGGATGAAATCAATATTCCATTGAGAAAGATTTCAACAGAAGGTAAATAAGCAATGGATGGGAATCATGGGATGACAATACCTTGAGCTAAATCTGGGCAAGTCAAAGAAAGGGAGGGGGGGGGGGAAGCAAAGTTAATCTGTGGTGTGGTCAGTCTTGCTTTTTGTTCAACCCTGCATTCCCTTTGGTAATCTTGCTTCCTTATATTGTGAATCATATGCAGCACAGGTGTATTGGGTTTCTTGTTTGTTTCAGAAGTTGCTGTATTTGAAGTGATGAGTAGATGGAGGGGTGGGGGGGGGGAGAAAGAAGGTGGACAAGGGGAATAAGGGGAGAAGAAGGGCGACAAGGGAGAAAAAGGGGGTAGAGGGGAGGGATGAAGAGGGATGTCAATGTCATTGTTATCTATCTGGGAGGGAAGGAAGGAGGGGGGGGGGAAGGAGATATGTAGGTGTATGAATTACTTTGTCTGATTCAAGTACTCGCTACATATGAAGCCAAGAGTAGAATTTACTTTGCTCCTCTCTTACCTGTCTCCCACTCCCACTCCACACCTTGGGATAGAGCGGGAAGGAGGTGTATGTGGGCGGTGCTCAAGGAGTGAGGGCGCAGTGCTAAAACATTCCAATGTGTAGTTAGATAGCTGGGAAAGTGCAGATTTGGATCGGGAGACAGTTAAGAGACGAGCGAAGTAAATCCCCACAGACCAGTAAGGTTTTGGGGTTTTGGTGGGGGGGGGGGTTTGAGGGAGGGGCTGGAGAGGTTAAGAGGGTAAGAAATGATGTCATTAATTATTATCTATTTCTGGATGGGGGAGGGATGGTAGGAGGGAGGTAGGGAGATATACCATCCAAACATCATGCACATGTTGGCTATATTGCACAGAGTAGGAGTTCAACATTGACTAAATTGTTCTGTATGTAACATTAAGATAGGCAATCACACAAACTGATATACTATGCTGCTAATGTTTGCATAATATACATTGCTTATATAACCTTTAATATATTAATGATAATTTCGTCAGTGATATTTCATTGCTATAAACAAGAAACAGTGTTCAAGCATCTGTAAGGAAAACTTTCAGTCATATGAAAAAGAAGGCTGTAAAAAATGTACTATTCCATTCTATGGATATATAAACCATTCCCACATTGCAAAGCGATAACATATTTGCTTTGTAAACTGCCTATACTAGCATTATCAGTTGTTGAGCTAACAAATTGCTTTCTGAAGGTAAACAAGCAATTAATCACATTGTACTTTGGTAAATTGAAACCAGCAATAGAGAAAAGTCCTTAATGTTGTCACTCGAGGTGAGAGGGGTTGTTGAAAGATATAATTGATGGCCTAGGGTCCCCCTTTGTATTTGCTCTTCAGTCTGCAGCATCATAAAAAGGAGGGATTTAATCACTGGATGTAAACAATTCAAAAGTAAACAAAAAGCATTAAGATGGCTATTTTAAACCTATAGCTTGACGTCTGGTAGGACTAAGTGTTCAAAGTGAAGCAATGGCCTTTGTTAAAGTCTGTTGGTAACATCAGTAAGGGGGGGGGGGGATATGAAACTATTATGGGCCTTAATTGCTCCACTAATGAGTTTATTTTTAAACAAAGAAACTAGGAGACACTTGATATTCTGTTTGCCGAATTGGGGGTGTTTTGGAGACAATGGGAACGAGCAAGTAAATATCACTGGTGTGCGCAGCTTGAATTCTTACAAATGATCGAACCTGGGGTACAGTACATGTGGGTGTGCCCACAAGTGCAAAAACTAGTACATCAGAATTATAAAAGTACTAGTAGGGGTGCTGTACATTTACCAGAGAACTCCGCCCGGTGAAATGATATTGGATCCGTAATGTTTGATTGCTGGGGGGCTTACTCCCTCCCCTTCCCACATTTTGCAACCTCACACAAAATTTTAAAAGTATTTATTAACACAATGTCGTACGTAAGGCGTAATAATATAGACCCAGTTTACAGTCTAAATATGACTCAGAATGCATCATATGACATCTAAAAATTTGACTTCTTTCTGGGGGAGGACCCATGGCCACACCCCTTCCTTGATAATATGGCCCTGAATCGAACCCTGCTCCGCCTCTTATAATGCTGATCTAACTCCCTCGAGTCTTGCTGCTGAGGAATTTACTTGTAGACCGACCAGACACTTTAATAATCAATCCATTAATTGGTTTCTTGACTCCATCATCCTTGTTTCTCCCATAAAATTTTTTTCCTCATTTGAATAGACATACTACTTTTGCAGATGTTAAGCTAACATATCTCCATCCCCCACCCCTACCCCCCCCAACAAAAATATTCCATACTAGTGGTTGTCAGCTGCTGTCTTTCAGGAGTCCTTTAATATCCTGAGATAAAAGGCTGTTGCAAGAGTTTAACTTCCCTTTCTCCTCTCTTACCCCCCCCCCCCCCCCCCCCCCCGTCTCTGACTCACATGAATCATTCCTCGACACTGTATAAACTAGCAGACCGGTAACTGCTTGGGGATTTATGCCAGGTCGTTTTGGATTAGTTAATACTCGTATCCACTGGACTGTTCCTCGTTTGTGAAATGTGCTGGTCAGCTGAGAGAAGAGAGATAATGATTTATCAATCTGTTTTGATATAATCTCATTATATTAGATGATCACTTGTTATTAACAAAGCTTTCTTTCTTTGAATACTTCCACAAACAACATCCTCCTTTGAGGCAAAAAGGTAAAACACAGGAAACAACTGCTCGGTGATGACGGCTTGTTTTGCTCATCGATTTTTCCTTTCGAGTCATAATTTCGGCTAGTTATAGCGTTGACTGAGGGACCTATGAACTTTTCAACGGTATCTATCAATCTTGATGTTTAAAGAGGAAACAAGCTATAATGA